>JADGJU010000050.1:4842-19916 GCA_026937265.1 Coelomomyces lativittatus
TTTTTGACGTTTTCATAATATACACACTCTTTGCTTTATTCATTTTTTTTTTTCCCCCTTTGTTATCTGATGTTAGCTTCAAATTATTTCCATTTTGATTTTGAATCACCTAGAAAGGTTATAATAATAATAATAATATATCTTAAATTTGTTATCACATTCATTTCGATATTTAAGATGGATGAGTTCACTATGCTGATCAGTCAGGCATTAAAAAAATTTTAATCACAATCAATATTAACAGGACTTCATTAAACTTACATAAAATAAATAAATCTATAAGGAATAAATAAAGTTATTAGTGATAAATAGTTTACTTTTTTTGTACAAGAAATTATATTTAGGACGAGTACATATTCGCACATATGTAATATTCATTTAATCAATATAATGTGTTCACCCAACCTTTAATAAATACTTTTAACAGTCACTGATGTTTCGAAATAAACTATACTGCAGAATAATTTTTTATTTTTATTTTTATAGAAAAAAATAAAATAAACCTCATACCTTAGTAAAATGTTTATCCAAATCATTTTACAGTTGTGCTTTAATTAAATTGAATTGCACTGAAGGTGACTTTAGAGTAAACAGTCCTCATGATTGCATTTATTCAATGTTATTTTACACTCAGAAAATAACATGATAAGAATACCAGAAAATATTCCGTCAGAATTATTTTCAACAAAATTAAAATTTATTTAAAAATGAATAAATAGTCATGAAAAAATAACAAAGAAAAAAAACAAACAACTAACAAGGAAACAAATCATATAAAATATCTTTAAAAACACAACGAAAGGATAAACATAAAAAGAAAAAGGAAAGAGAGAAAGAATGGGCAGAAGAAATAATCATAAAGCAGCAACTGGGGAATAAAAGCATATTTATATATCTAAACCTTCGCACCTAAATAATTAGTCAGAGAGAAGTGAAATGTTTATTTATATTTAAAGAAATATAACATCCGGAGCCAAGAAGAAACAGAGGAATCAGGGCAGTGGAACTCGATTTTTTATTTTTTATTTTCAAATATCAAAAATGGAACTGAACTAAAGAAAAACAAAATCATGAAGGAAAGATAGTCGCGAAGAAGGATGAAACATAATCACTAAAAGTTTTTTTTTTGAAACTTCAAATAAAAAGAAAGAAAATCGGAAGTAACAAAAACAATGCCGTCAATGATAGCACACAACAACAAAAAGTACAGAAAAAAAAAAAAAAAAAAAAAAAAGGAACTCAAAATGATAAAGCGAATATATATATATATTTATTTAATAGAGATTTTCTGTATAAAAACATGCTTAAACGTACATCTTTCTGTTAAATTTAAAAAGTCTTTTTTTCAGTTGAATCTTATCTTCTTTAAATCTTTTCCTTTTAGAAAAATCAATGACAACAATGAACAAAAGTTTTTTTTGAAGTCAACGAACCAATAGCAAAAAAAAAGAAAATTGTAAAAAATACTTATAGAGACATTTAACTAAAGAGGTTGAAAAAAAAAAAATGAATAAAGCAAAGAGTGTGTATATTATGAAAACGTCAAAAAAAAAAAAAAAAAAGAACTGGCATAGGTATGATTTCTATTTAGAAATAAATAAGGCTAACTTACAACATATAGGAATATGGTTTCCTATTCATGGACAATGAATAAATATTTATTTATAGTCATTGAAGGCTTTGGGGAAGCCTTTGAATGTAGTAAAATATTTAAAAGCAAATTTCAATATTGAAAATAAGAGGGGGTATTTTTTTCAAACGTCGTTTCGCCATAAATATGGTTTTATGACCTAAAACGTCAACATTAGAATTGGGTTCCTTCTAATGTAATTCAAATGTCATATGAGAATTACTGTATGTTTAAGAAAATAATTCTAGTATTATTTTCTTATTAATTCAGCAATTTATGTGCATCATTGTTGAGCAAATTTGACGCACATGGATACTAATAGATATGGTTTGATTAGTCAAGAAAATAGTTCTGACCTGCATTATTTTCTTCTATTCTCATAATGTTATTTTTTGAGTGTAAAATAACATTGAATAAACACAGTCGTGAGGACTGTGTACTGTAATCGTCACTTATAGTACAATTAAATTAAATTTAAGCACAACTGTAAAATGTTTGGATAAACATTTTAATAAGATATGTGGTTTATTATTTTTACTTTAAAAATAAAGACAAATAAAATATGCTGCAACATATTTTTTTTCAAAATATCAGTGATTTATAAGTATTTCCTATAGGACGGGTGAACTCCTATAGTCATTGAATGAGTAGTACATATATGTGAATATGTACTTGTCCAATATTATTTATTATTGATTTATTTACCTTTTCTAAGTTAAATAAAGTAATGTAAATTTTGTCTGTAATTTACATTGCTCAACAATTTGTAAAATATCATCTTTTTTTTTTTTTTTTTTTTTTTTTTAGACTTATGTAGGAAGAGTATGTATCCTTCCAAGTTCTTAAATTGGAAGCCTAAGAAACCTTCAACAAAGGTTACAAGATACAATAACAGTAATAGTAAAATTTGGGTTTCCAGACCTTCTTATTACATTTACATGTAATTCAAAATAGGAAGTAATTACAAATAGTCTTCTTCCAGGTCAAGTGGCAGCTGATCATCCTGATTTAGTATGTAGAGTTTTTAATGTAAGATTAAAGGCACTTTTAGAAGAAATAGAGGTGGGAAAATTTTTTGGAAGAGTGCTGGTAATTACAGGGGTTGTTGAGATTCAAAAAAGAGGGCTTCCACATGCCTATTTTTTGGTGATTATGCATCCAGAGGACAAGTATAATGAAAGAATTTGTGAAATTGACTCAACAATTTCTGCTGAACTCCCTTGTTTTATAGATGACCCTGAATTATTTAAATTAGGTAAGACCCATATGATACATGGTCCATGTGGTTTAGATAATCCATCTGCACCATATATAGAAGAAAAAAAAGGGATATTAAAATGTAAAAAGTATTTTCCAAAGGAATTTCAAGGTATCATAATTTTTAGAAATGAACAAGAGAACTTAGTAAAACTTGTTGAGCAATATAAATTACAGACAATATTTACTTTACTTTATTTAACTTACAAAAGTAAATAAATTACTAAGAAATAAATAAAGTAATGGTGACAAGTATTTTATTTATTTATATTTGTACATAAAATAGCAAAGAAATAATATTGAACAAGTACATATACAAATTTATGTAATATTGATTCAATGACTATAGGCGTTCACCTATTTTCCAAATATGAAAATGGTGTTTATGAGAAAAAAAATGATAATAAGAAGCAATGAAAAAAAAGAAAAAGAAAAAGAAAAATAACGTTTTAACAGGATTATCACTTGGTTGTGAAAGAATCCGTTAATATAAAAATATATGTAAGATACTCAGAATAACTTTCTGAATCGTTTAGTATAAAGTTTGTGTAAAATAAATAAGTAGAAGTATAATTAAAATCGCGAAAACTGTGTTTGAAGCCAAGAATTTAAATGATAATAAAAAAGAATTGGTGAAAAAATTTTAAATTATGTTTTCAGTGAAAACAAAAATAAAATTAAATAGTAAGCATTATAAAATAGATTTTTGTCTACCGTTTGATATCAATTACATTGTGATAGAATAAAAATAGAAGTAAAGTATAGGTTTAACGATAAAAAATAAATAAAATCAATTAATTCAACAATGACAAATTGCTATTGAGTTTATTGAATTGTTTGTTTGTCCGAATGAGTCGATATCTTTGGTTAATCACCACGCTAATAACTGGTTAATTGAGAGATTTCTTATTTGAAAATAATTTACTGTCCTTCTTGATAGCTTTAAGTATTCAGAATTGATTAAAATTTTAAAATTCAATTATTTTTTAAATAAGAAATTTTTAATAATTTATTAATTCACCTTATTGAACTATCGAAAAAGTTATTAAAAATGTAATTTATTAACATGAACTTGAATTACAAGTTTTAAGTCTTTTACTCCTTTTTATACCCTCTTGCCCTTATTACAACGACAATATTGAAAAAATCATTTAAAGAAATAAAAATAAAATAATAGAATAAAAGTTCACCAAAAAAAGTAGAATGAATAAATCCAATAGAAATTTCACTATTACAAAGTTATTCATATTTATTGTATCATTTCCATTCCTATCACTTTATTCATAAAAAAAGATAATTATAAAAAAATATTGATTGAATTAAAAATAACGTTGAGAAAAAATAACAAATGTTTTCATGACAATAAGAAAAAATTTAGAAATAAAAACTTCATAAAAAACTATTCCCTTCTATAAAAAATAAAATAAAGTTTTAAAAAAATAATTTCCCTCAACACAATGAAATTTCCTGTTGCTATAACATTGAGATCAGTTCATTATTCTTCCCATTCACACTAAAAAAAAAAAAAAAAGTTAAGTCAAATCAAGTAATAATAATAAAAAAATATATAGTAAAGTAATGGACCCATATAAAAAAATAACAATTAATAAAAAATAAAAAAAGAAATCCTAATCAATTTATAAAAAAAAATAAACTTGATTTTTCAAGAATATTTTTGTGACACTATGTAATGGAACCATGCTAAAAATAGAAGAGTTAAGACCACATATTATTGCGACCATTCCATTATTAGGTCCAATGGTGTTGAGGAAAAAAGTATTAAAAGAGATAAAAATGTTGAATCAATTATATTAAGATTATTTCGTGATGAAAATTATAAAATTATATTTTTTCCAGAGAAGAAAGGTAGAGAAGTTATGAAAGTTGTTTTTTTTTTTTTTATTAAATATTTTTCTCCGCACACCTTTTTATGCACAAAGAGTTTGGTTTTAAAAGAAAATAGAAATAAAAATAAATTATCTTCGAATGTTGCATGAAGATACTTTAAAACCACATCCCTAATGTTTATTTATACTTTAGGAATGTGCGAACATAAAAATAAATGAAACGTAGAATAAAAGATAATCCTTAACCCTGAATACTTGAAGGGTTCTGGACATAAAATAAAATGAAAAATAAAATAAAATAAGAAAAAATAAATAAACGACGAATTAAATAATAAGTTATTTTAACATGAATATTTTAAACAAAGTATTATTTTCTTCACAAATGGCTAATCAAACTGTTTTTATATGACGAAATCCATTACAATCTTTTGATAAAGTGGGGATTATTTTGCATGAGCCAGTCTTTTCTCATGGCCAACTGAATGTTACACTATCAAGATATAAAGCAAGTTCAGGCATTAAGGTGGCACTTCCTTCTCTTGAAATTCATACTAAAAACATAGTCGATACTGAGATTCTTTAATTTAAATCATTCCTTAGTGTGTTCTATAAATTTCTTGATATCTTTCTTTTTTCATTTACTTCATTATGAATTCTGGATTTTTCCTTACTGTTGCTTTTGCTGTTGCTGTTGCAGTCTTTTTGTGTTAGAAAACCTTGAAAAATTATCTTTTTCAACATCCAAACTAAGCTTATATATATAATTATATATAATACAAAAAAAAGAAAAAAAAATTAAAAATTCTCTCTACTCAAATTTGGTCATGTTAATAATGTCTCAGTGTATTCTATGAATTTCTTGATATGTTTCTCTTTTCAATGAGTTATGAGTCATGGCTCTTTGTCTACTGTTGTTTTTGTAGTTGCTATTACTATCGTTTTGTGGTTTTATACTTCAAAGCCTTACAAAAAAAAAAAAAAAAAATTTTCTCAAGTTTCACATTCAGTTTAAAAAATACAAAAAAAAGATAAAAATATATCTCTCACACAAAAGAAAAGATTTTTTTTTTTTTTCTTTTTCCTGATATTGTTTGATTAGTTGGTTTTTCTCGTCCTGATTTTTTTTTTTTTTTTTTTAAATCACTTTTTGGATTATGTGTACCTAAATAGACGTTGCTATTGAATGATGTTTATATTTACTTTTTTAAATATCATTTCTTGTGAAGAAAATAATACTTTGTTTAAAATATTCACGTTAAAACAATTTATTATTTAATTCGTCTTTTATTTATTTTATTTTCTTATTTTATTTTATGTCCAGAACCCTTCAAGTATTCAGGGTTAAGGATTATCTTTTATTCTACGTTTCATTTATTTTTATGTTCGCACATTCCTAAAGTATAAATAAACATTAGGGATGTGGTTTTAAAGTATCTTCATGCAACATTCGAAGATAATTTATTTTTATTTCTATTTTCTTTTAAAACCAAACTCTTTGTGCATAAAAAGGTGTGCGGAGAAAAATATTTAATAAAAAAAAAAAAAAAACTTTCATAACTTCTCTAACTTTCTTCTCTGGAAAAAATATAGTTTTATAATTTTCATCACGAAATAATCTTAATATAATTGATGATTGATTCAACATTTTTATCTCTTTTAATACTTTTTTCTCAACATTTCTTCTCCATTTTTTTATTTTTTAGTATTATTTTTTTAGTGAAAAAAATAATTTGTGACATTCTTTTTTTCTTTTTTCTATTTTCTTTGCTTTTTGTGAGGGAAAAAAAAAGTTTTCATCATTTTTTTTGTTTTCATGTTTTCATGTTTTTTTTTTCTTCTTACTTTTTGATGGAGAAAAGTAATTCATATTCATTCAAGTGGTGAATTTCTTATTTAATTTATTTCTTTTACCTTACTGTATTACCATTATTAACTTTCTTTTTTTTTTTTTTAATAAATTTCTTATTCATATATTCATCCTTTGTACAGCTCAATAAAAGAATGTTTCCATTAACAAACAAACTGTCCTTTTTTCTTTTTTTTGGTTCAAATTATTTATAAAAGCAAAGAAATGAACAAAGAGAAAAAAAAAAAAGGGTAATAAGAATGAAATCTTAAGTATATACATAGATTTTTATAAAAACATCTAAGTCCCTTTTTGTAAAAAAATAAATGTTCAATGTTTAAAGAATTAAAATTAAAATGAAGTCAAGTAAAATTGATGAGAAATGGAAAGAAAGGTAAGAACTCCGCCCTCAATTTCATCCCGCTAATTTGTAAAAAAAAAAAAAAAAATCTTAAATAATCAAAAGAAAAAAAAAAATAGACAAATCAAAATAAAGTTTTAGTGTTGTTGTACGAAGATTTTCATTGTTACCTACACCGATCTATTCTCCATTTTATTACTCTTTCTTTTCTTTTTTCTTCCTGGCCATGACATTATTGTCCTATCCTTCACCTCACTCGTTCCCAGGACATTACAAGATCTGGTTTTTAAGTGAATTTTTAAAAAGAAAAAGTTAAAAATGGTAAAAAAAAAATTTTCTTTGAAAAATTAAAGTGCAATAAAAATTAAATTTTATTGATGTATAAATAATATATATGAAATTCAGACAAAACTGGATTAATTAGAATTTCCTTTTTCTCTTTCTATTTTTCTTTTTCTTTTTCTTTTTTTTAAGTATGGGTTCACAAAATATGCTTACAATTTAATAGAAATTAAAACATATAAAACGCCGACACCAAAATCACCAATCCAAAAGCTGAGGAAAACAAGGGTGAAGAAGAAGTAGCTGAACTCGTGTTCGTCTTATCCGTAGCTCCTTTTGCTTCAGGAGTTTTTTCACTAGCTTCGCTGCTTTTAGGAGCTTCGGCAGAAGTTCCAGAAGTACTTGGCGTTTTATTTTTTGCATCAGTACCGGTAGTTTCAACTGTTCCACTACCTTTAGAGCAAGAGTAGTCATTTGTACCATATCCTTTAGAACATTTACTGGTAGATTCCTTTGGTTTAGCACATTCTTTTGTAGGAACTTTTGATTCAGTACATTCTTTAATAGAGGGGTTTGACTTGGAACATGAGCACGTACCACTTTGGGTCTCGACTTTACTGTCACCTTTACCTTCACCATCACCTTTACCTTCACCATCACCTTTACCTTCGCTGTCACCTTTACCTTCTTCGTCAACTTTACCTTCTTCGTCAACTTTACCTTCTTCGTCACCTTTTTCTTCTTCGTCATCTTCTTCGTCATCATCCTCTTCACCTTCTTCACCTTCTCCTTGATCCTCATCATCATCAACTTCTTCGTCTCCTTGTCCTTCTTCTACACCTTGTCCCTCACCATTAGCAGTGTCTTTAGCTTCATCAGCCTGAATTTCGCTACACGATCTAGGCTCCTTCAAAATGAAATGCACTAATTTTTCCAAGTCAGAATGGAATTTAGAAAGTTTGTACATGAGAGAAAAATCGTCATTCGGAAGATTTTTAAATTTCATAAAGTAAGACCAATTTACGCGATTAGTGATTAAACTTTTCAAAAAACCTTGTGCAGCCTGAGAAATCATTCCGTTGTCATTGATACTTTGAATTTCGTGATACAATGAAGATCTAGTGATATCTCGAAATCTAGAATCAGGGATTTTAAAATTATCTGTTATATATTCTTTCAATTCATCTTCAGTTAATTGGCGAAGAACAGACATTACCTCTTCTCGAATACCATGAGGAGAACTTGTCAAACTTAATGAAAACTTAAAACTAGAGTCTGAGAGCATTGCAAGATCTAAAAATTGGCTTTCGAAAAATGATCTAAAAGTTATAAACAAAAAAGTAATAAGAATATTAAAGTAAGCTAAAAAATCATCACATTACTAACAATAAGAAAAAAAAAATTGAATGCTACTGAAGAAAACTATCTAAAAAATAATAAAAATAATTAAATGCAGATATGGTTCTTAATAGCACATTCAATTAAAAACTATTGCTATCAAGATTTTAAACTTTTCTGTATTACGAAAAAAAAATTGAAAAGAATTAATAGAATGGAACTTTTTTTTTTTTGCTACAATTACAGTAGACCATAGAAGTAGGCCAGGGCATATTTTAAAAATTGATATAAAAAAATAACAACCGTTTGTCTGCTTTTGTTAAATTTTAACACAGAAAGTTTCGGCTAATAAACATTGTTTTTAACAAAGTTTATTAGACTTAAAACAAATAAAAATAAAGCATTGACCAAGTATACATAGAGATACAGATGGTTCGATATAGAGCCGGAAAAAAAAAAAAAAAAGTATTCAAGAAAGTGAGAGGAGAAAAGGTTCAAGAACAAAGAAAAATACATACAATCTCCTAATGTCAGGACAAAAGGATCGCGTACTCCTAATGATAGCTCCTGGCTGCGCTGCATCTACAACATTACCAAGTTTACTTGGTGCACCTTGAGGTACACAGGAAACTTCTGGGTAATGATAAAAAGCAGCCAATAAAAAAATAGTTAAAAACGAAAATATCATGTTGATTAGAAAAAAAGTACGATAGATAAAAAATATTTTTTTTTTTTAAATCCCTGTATTAAGAAAAGAGAAAAAAGTAAAAACCGAAAAACCGAAAAACCAAAAAAAAGAGAAAAAGTAAAAGTCGGAGAATTAACCTATCGAGGAACTTGTAATACTGACGAGGCATTTTATACCTTTTCTAAGTCCCTACTTATTGGAATGTAATACAAGATCTAAAATTTGAAAGCACAATGCAAAAAAAAAAAAAAAAAAAAAAAAAAGCAAAAAAAATCATTAAACAATATAAATTATAAATAGCGCAGCACTGAACACTAATGCTGAAAAAAAATCTCTGACGAGCTTAATCATTTAGGAATACTAAATCTGTGAGGGAAAATAGAGTTTTTAATTTCGGTTTGTTAGTAAAAATACAATTTAATATAAAAAAAAAAAAAAATTCCGTATATTTTCCTAGTATTGTTTTACAATTTTTTTAAGAATGGAAACTAAAAAATTAAGGGCCAAACGAAGCTTTTTTTTCAATTTTTTAAAAAGCTTTAAAAAAAAAGTTTTTGATTTTAAAATCATAAGGAATTTTGCTTTTGCCAACATGTAATTTTTCATTTTTTAGATTAGAGTAAAAGAAAATTAAGTTTTGTTGTTATAACTTTTAGAAGGTTTTTGACAAGAATAATTTCTAATTATAACATCTTAGAGGGGCTATGTCTTTCTTGTTCAAAATTTTTTTTAAAATTGCGTAAAAAAAAAAAAAGAAAAACAGAAAAAAAAAAAAAAACAGTTAGGGCTTTTATAATTTTCTAATGACAATTTTAAGCTTTATTTTACGTTGCTCTTTCAACTTTTATCTTCTTATTTTTTTGGGCATTTTTCATGAACATTAGTGCCCTAACAATACATTTTTAGTCTAAATTTAAAAAAGATAAATGAAAATGGAAAAATCACTATCAAAACATAGATTGCGAGACGTAAGTTTTTCAGCGTAACGATTCTCCTCTACCTTCTTTCAAACTAGGTTTTGAAATAGTTAGATATGAAATAAATCAATTCTTTTAACAAGAAAAATGTAATTTATTGCCTTTGAGTTTATTCAATATAAAAAATCATTGACTAATATAGAACGGAATGTAAAAACGAGTAGTATTTAATAAAAAAGTAACTTTTATAAAATTTTCATTTCGAGGTTACTTTTCGCTCATTCTTTCACAATATACGTAGTAAAATTTAAGCACAATATCATTTTTTTCAACTGTTATTCTTACATGGAAAAAATCTCTTTTCACTGCAATAAAGCAGTCTCAAATTTTTTAAGCTTTTTTTTTCTTTTTTTGTTTTTCCATAAAAAATTACGAAATTACATTTTCATTAATCCTAGATTTTTGATTGGCCCAGGAACTGATAGAAAAGAATTTGGAAGTTAATTAAAAAAAATAAAAAATAGTTTTTTCTTTATTAAAAAATATTGTGAATAGAAAACACAAATTAGCAAAAGTAAAATAAAATTATATTGTTAACTTCGATGACAAATGAAGTAGGAGAGGGGACTATTTAAACCTTTGGAGGTCAATCCCTTCCCATCCCTTTTTGAGTCAATAGTTAGAGTAAAGAATAGAGAAATATTAAGAGCTTGAAAGCCACGAATAATGACATATAGAGAGATGTCAACCATAAAAATAAAAATAAGTGTACTTAAAATAAAGTAGGTAAAAAATAAGTAATGAATAAAATAAAAGTAAAACGTAAAAAAAATAAAATAAACCACATCATGAAAATAGAAGAGAAGAAATAAGATGACAAGCCAACTTAAATTAATTTTAATGGACTTTAGGAAATTTCAAATGAGAAGATATGAAAGCCTTTAACAGGAACAAGTTTGGTATTGGGTGTGGTATTTTTTTTTTTGAAAAAAAATGTAGAATTGAAGGTTTTTTTTTTTTTTTTTCATTTTTCTGGTCTGGCTATTCTTAATTTTGAAGTTTAACAGGGAAAATCACACTATGGTGATTTCCCACACACTTTTGTTTCGATTGTTTGTTTTTTTTTTGTTAAAGAAAATTAAAGAAAAAACACCAAAATTGAGTAAAATGGTAAAAATTCAATAAATAAAGGGAACTTAAATGAAAATGAAAATGAGGTAACATTTTTGTAAGTAATAATATTTTTCAGTAAGTGTAAAAAAAAAAAAAAAATCGGTCCGGTGAGAGAGGTTGAGGGTAAATACAAATAAATTAATAAATAAATACTAGGTCTCGAGATGTCATGGGAACGAGGGGGGTTAAAATGAGGGTAGGGAGAGTGAGTGCCTTGGGCTTGGGGAGAAAAGGAAAAAAAGAGAAGAAAGGAAGAGACGACACGATAACATTAGTGCAGGTGGGATACCAATAGGAAAGAAAAGCAAGTAATCACAAAATCAAAAAGATGGTGTTGAGGGGAAGTTGAATGAAATGTATTACAGAGATTTTAAAAAAGCAACGGCCTTTTATTTTATTTTGTCTAATTTTTTTTTAAGGAAAAAGAGAGGGAAAAAGAAGGGGAAACAAATAGGAACACAAAATAGCAATCAGTAAAACAAAGAGAGAAAAAGGTTGGGAAAGAGGTTTGAAGAAAGTCACAAGAAAAAGTGTTCATGAGTAAAATTTTAGTGTTTGTGAGGAATAAAATCATTAACAAACATAGAACCTCTGTATATCTGAATAGAGACATCTTAATGAGTTTTTGATGGCAAATAGCTAAATAAAAGAGGATACATGGAAAGTGAGTAATAGTGTGAAGAGGAGATTTTGAAAACGAAAACTGAATAAATAAATAAATTCTGTTCAAAACCGAATGTAATTCAGGAATTGAAAAAGTGATGAACTTAAAAATCTCAAAACTAAAATTTGCAAAGGAGTGAAAAACAACACAAATAAATGAAGCATAACAATTTAAAAAAAAAAAAAAAGCATACTCAAAGGTAAAAACAGTTTCAAAAACGAAAAAGAAAGAATCAAAAAGATTCTTCATGGACAAAACCAAAAAAGTACCATTCAAACGAAAGAAGAACGGAAAAGGTTGATTTTCAAACTAAAGCTAAATCAGCACAAGATCGGTTAATCTAAAAAAAGAAGAAAAAAAAAGAAAAGAGAAACTAAGGATGACGTATTTAAAGGAAAAAGAAACCTTCCACAAAATAAAAAAAGAGAAAGTAACTCACCTTTTATGAGCGAAGTAAGTGGAATCCCTTTTCATTTTGGATCGGTAGTTTCAATTTATTGATCACAAAGCTTTTTTACATTTTTTAAAAATTCAGACGACAAAAGCTTTTTTTTGGTCAGTTCAGTGGTAGCAAAGGAAAAAAGAAAAAGGCAAAATGAAAATTTTTCTTTACATACAATTTTTTCGCTAATGCCTAACTTCAGCTATAAAAAAACATCGATCCGGAACCCGAGAGTGTAGTACCTTTCAAAAATAAATAAATAAATAAATAAAAGATGCATCGTTAGAAAAGTTTAAAAGTTGTGAATAATGAAGTGAAAAAAAAAAGAAGAAGAATGAAAGTAAGTAAGGAAGAGAGAGAACGAGAGAAAGAGAGAAAGAGAAAGAAAAAAAGAAAGAAAACATATTGAAATTGAGAAAGTAAGAAAGAAGAGTGAATGAAAGAGAGAAAGCAAAATAAGAATGAGAAGAAGTAAAAGTGGAAATAAAAACGAGAAAGAGAGAGAGAAAGAAAAAAAAAAAAAAAAAAAAAAAAATGAAAAATTCGAAGTATGGGAAAAAATGGCAATACTCTTTATAGGGCATTTTCAACTTTTTAAATTTTCGTTCTTGAAAAAAAAAAAAAAAATCCTAAAATTTCTATTGAAATAATTAAAATCAAAGCTCAAAAGAAATTAGAAGAGCTAGAGCTATTAAAGGTATCAAAATCGATGAATTTCATAGAGTTTATTCTAGTCTTTGTGATGGGGTGTCTCATGTTGAGTTTAATTTTAAAATCTAACTGAATCACAACAATGTTAGCAAGAACAATGAAGTTTCATGCCATTTAGCATCTACGTTGTAGAAAGACATTGCTACTTAAACAAAGTGTTTCTTATAAAACATTTCGGTTATTGATCTGAAGTACAAAAAAAAAAAAAAAAAGAAGGAAATATTTGCAAGGAGGACCTAATATAAGCTCTATACCCCAAACAAAAGAAAAAGGGAGGGGGCAGATAATTTTTTGATTTCCAGTGTTAAAGAATTTTATCTCATCATTCCATTGGATTGGATATTATATATATTTGTTTACTGTTTTTTTTTTTTTTTTATCTGCCAATTGTTCAGGTTTTGAAATTTCCCATTCTTTGTAGTAAAGAGTAGATTTGTCCACCTTTAAAATATTACTTTCAACTTTAGTGTAACAATCTGGTTACAATAGGGTTTGATCCATCATTAAAATGCATTTTTAATAAAAAAAAAGTGACTTTACAATTTTCATTTTGAACTTACTTTTCAAACATTTCCACGAAATTCATGTGGGTAAATTTAAGCAGAAAATCAAAGATTTCATTGAGATGAAAAGAGTCATTCACTTCAGTTCATTTGATCAATTTTGTTCACTTGGACAAATTTACATTAATGTACAGGGTGTGCTGTAATCCTAACTTCCTTTTGGTGGAAAAATTATTTTTTTAGAAGGTGATTTTCACCAGATTTTTCCAGTAGTTAAAAAAAGGACACAATAGTTTAGCCATTTAAGCAACTATTAAATCAAATCAGTTATGGCAGCATTTTCAAGTTCTTCCACTTACATGAAACACGAGGGTCCATAAATCAGAAATAAAAGTTAGTCAATTTCTTTTACACGTAGGAAATACCTTATCCAATAGTCCTGGTTTAGATATTTATAGGATACTGCAGCATTAAGGTTAAAGGAAAATAAAGATATTATAACAGAAGTCTTTTGGGATCTTTCAGAAGTCCTAGAAGATATAACTCAAAAGGCCATTCTTTGTGTAACCAATGCTGGAATGATACACATCAATGAGCAATTACTTCAAAAGTTACCAGGCGAAACAGTGGAAAATAAAGTCACTGGCTTTGGTGTGTTCCCTTAAGAATTTCTCAGCACACTACTTCTAAGTGGGACTTACTCCTAAGCAATTAAATCTCAAAGTGAGGGCCCCTGTTATGCTGCTCAGAAACCTGAACATTTTTAAATGGCCTTTGCAATGGTACAAGGTTGAAAATAGTGGAGCTGCAACCCCATTTAATTGCAGCTATTCCATGAATAGGGCCAATAAAAAACCAATTGGTTTTTATTTCTAGAATTGAGCTCCAACCTACAAAAAAGGATATAAGCATCTCATTTTCATGTTGCCAATTCCAAATCAGGTTAAGTCTTGCTATGAACATCAATCAAAGTCAAGACCAAAAGTTTAATAAAGTAGGAATTTTTTTATAATAACCCGTCTTTACTCATACTCAATTCTATATTACTTTATTAAAGTTCATATGGTGTAAATAGTCCTTCTAAATGGTGAAACTCAAACCAAATGCATCTTTTACTCTTTTTTGTTTTAAAATCTATTTTATTTTCGTTTATTCTTTTTTTTGGATTTGAAAATGTACTTTAAATAGTTTATAAAATTTTCTTTTTTTTTTTTTAACGCGTTAAACTAAAGAAATGGGCAATTTTAAGAGTGTTCCTCTTGTTGTTATTATTATTATTATTATTATCTGCGAAATTCTGCTATATATATGCATATGTATTTTTTTTTAAGTTAGTAATAGATGATAACGAAGTGGTTGTTTCGATTTTTTTAACTTTTTAAACGATGTTTTTTTTTTTTTTTTTTTTTTTTTTT
>JADGJU010000051.1:4704-19821 GCA_026937265.1 Coelomomyces lativittatus
AAAAAAAAACTTAATACTTTGTCTTCATTTATTTTTTAATATTTTATGTATTCCCCTTTTCATCAATAGCACGTATGTTATTTAATCGTCAATGCCATCCAAATTTTCCGCTTAAGCTTACCTCATTTGCATCCAATTATTCATTAGTTGCTGAAATCACCGGTCATTCGTTTGAAGTACTTTGTTTGACGTATGACAGACTACAACATCGATTTTTAACAGGATCCAATGACTGGAGTATTAAAATTTGGTGTGCTCATACGGGATGGCTACTTCATACTTTACGTGGACATACAGGTGAAGTTGAACTCATCACGATTAATAAAGAAAATACAATGATTGCTTCAGGTGCTAACGATGGAACAATTCGTGTATGGCAATTATTTAATGGGCTTCCTATTGCTATTTTAAAAACACAAACAACTGTTGATTCTTCTCAATCCGATACAACCCCTATTAATCGAGTCACTTCCGTACTTTGGAACCCTACTCCATTCTCAGAGAATCGATACCTTGTCGCTGCTACAAGGGAGGATGGAATGGTGAGACTTTGGAAATGGGAAACTACTGATTCACCACCATCTGTTTCTTCCGCATCCCTACCACCTTCACCAGTTGGTCATTTTCCTCATCCAAATAATCCTATTTCATTTTCTACAAAAACCAGAGACTCCGATTATGCTGTTTGCATGTCTATGGACAGTGCTGGATTAAGATTAGCTGTAGGTGGAAAAGATGGTATTATTCGTATCTATTCCATGTTTTTGATGATCCAGCATCATTTATCCTTGTTACTTGATGGAATTCCCTTCGAATTAAACCCCGATATTTTAAACAGCCATTTAGATACTACTAATGGCTTTTCAACAATGACAACTACAACAATGACATCTATTTCAATGACTCCTTTATCTCCTTCTCAACCCCCTTCCTTGCTTTGCACTGCTCATTTACCTATGAATGGTTCTCTTGTGGACATTCAGTTTTCTAATTTAGGTACTCGATTGTTGGCTGCTAGTGAAGATGGGTCTGCTGCCATTTGGACATTTGTTAATAAAAAATGGACACCATTAACACTTTCTATGGATACCGAACCATTTAATTCTTCTCTCTCTCAAACGGTTCATTCGTCTTCTTCGAATTCTAGTTCGGTTGAAGGAGGGAGAGGGGTGACTCCATCTCAACCATTAACTTTGCAAACTAAAAGCAAAAAAAAAATCATCGTGCAAGTCTTGGTATTTTGTTGGTTAAATGATGATGCCCATGTCGTTACAGCTGCATCCGATGGATTTCTTCGAATTTATGATTCACGTTCGGCACATTTACTTAGATTGTTTCGTGGAGATGGGAAAACCCCGCTAGATCATCCACCCAATGAAATTCTTACTTTGGAACCTCATCCTACATTGAACACAGTGTTTTTAAGTTCAACTTGTGAACCTGGTCATGTTTCAATTTGGGATTGTGAATCATCTACACCACTATGGAATAAATCTTTCGAGGGTGCCATCAGTGATTGTAAATTTGCTCCAGATGGTTGGACATTTTTAGTATCGGAATACTTTAGACCACTTCATGAAACAGACGATGGTAATCAAGTCACTCATGTTTTTTCCTTAGCAAAAGAACCTTGGCCCTGCCCTAAAGAACAATTCTTTGCAAATGATTTGGTACCTTTGGAATCTTCAGAGTTACCTCTTAGATTACTTGGACATCATGTGCCTTACCATGAAGAAACACCCCAATACATTCGTCCTAGAGATCGTGATGAATATACTTCTCAACCTTCGTTGGAATCTAGGCTACGAATTCCTATAGGTTATGAACCAAATCATTTAGTAAATTTAGAACAACTGACGAAACATCATGCGTTGTTTTTAATGCAAGAAGTTGAAGATCATTTTGTGCCTCCTCAACTCATGTCGTTAAGTGAAATTAAAAAACATTCTCGTACCAAAGCGAATCGTCGATCTAAAACTTCTCCTGAATACCTTGAAATGGATTGGTCAGAATTGTTGTTGCCCACCGATATCGTTGATGACTCTGATGATGAAGATGTTGATGAGTTATTGGCTAACATGGAAGAAGAGGAACAAGAACAAGAAAGAGAAGCTTTAAGAGAAATGGAAGTAGAGTCTGAAGATTTGGATTCCTTGGATTTCGGTACACGTCCAAGCTCACGTTTACGGTCCCGTCGTAGACGTTACAATGCTTCTTCTAATTCGCGTTCACAAACCTTGTCTTCTCCTTCTCGACATTTAAGACCACGAAGAGGTAGAGAAATCCGATGGAGAAATCGCAGGAGAAGAAGAGAGCGTTCGCTTCGTCATGGGGTTTACTCTACACCGGCTTCTACATTGGCGACATCCCCTATTAATGAGTCGGAGAGAGATTCGTTTGGTTCCATGCCCTCATCGACTTCCACTTCTTCCCCTTCACCTCGTCCTACTCGACGACGTAGACGTGCTGCAGTACAAGCATTGCATGTATTTCCTTTATTAAATAATTCTCATCACCATCATCATCTTCTTCATACCCCTCTTACGGATACTTCGAATGATATTCCTTACACTCCTTCTCCTCGTAGAAGACTTACTCGTCAATCTACTCGGTTACTTGCTTCCTCTCCTGAATCCTCGTCTACTTCTTTAGTTAATAATCCTCTTTCTTTTCCTACATCTACCCCTCCCTATGTTCCTTCTCCATCACAATCGTCAGCACCTTCTTCTCCACCACCAATGCGTTCTACACGACGTCGAACTATTTCGTTCACATCTACTTCCTCAGAATCACCTGATTCTCAACAGTCAGATCATCATCATCATCATGACTATGCTCCAGATCAAATGGAGGGAAATCCATTTGGACCTGTTTCTTCCGCGTCTCCATTCACACCTACTACTGATTTGCATTCCCATGACGAAGATTCCAATCCAATTTTGAACGATATTAATTTGAATAATCATTCTTTGCAAGTGAATATGAATGATCGTGAGGAAAATTTCGAAGACCATGACGAAGTAAAAAAGGAAGATGGAGATGTTCAACATCATCAACTACAGCCACTTGTGGGTTCCAACAGAAGGGTATTGTATCAAGGTCCTTACATAGAAAATTCTTCCATGGAGCATGCATCCCTAGAAGGTAATCGACGAAGTATAAGAATTGTCAATAGCATGATGCATTCATTATCCTCATCCTCATCCTCATCCTCATCTTCATCTTCATCTTCATCTTCATCTTCATCTTCATCTTCATCCTTACCTCATTCTATGCCCAATGAACGTTCTGCAAAATCCAAGGCCAAAGCCAAAATAAAAACTAGTTTACAATTTTTATCTACATATTCTGATTCCCAAAAGCTTGTTTCTTCAGATACGGATCATCCTGATTTACCGCCTTCTACTTATATCCAAAGAACTTCATCGGTACCTCTTCGAACCAGTCCTCGTCGAACAAATCCTTCAAGCATGCCACTTCCTAATTCTATTTTTACTTCTACTGCTCATATGAATCTTGATCACCCTTCCATTCATGTAAATAATGATGCGATAAATTCTATTACTCAAATTGAAATGCTTTCATCACCGTTCATCTCCACAAATAGTCAAATGGAAGAAGATTCTAGATTACTTAATTCACCTTTGAGTTATCCTTATTCTCCTTCTCCTACGTATCCTTCAACTTTAAGAAATAATGATGTATCTTTTTCTCAACCCATTCATAGTTCTTCGTCTTCTGTATCTTTATCCTCTGTTTTCTCAACCTCTTCTTCCTCTTCCGCTTATCTATCTGATTCGAGTTCCATTGTTTCCTTTGATGGTCCTCCTTCTTCTCCTTCTCCTTCTCCTTCTCCTTCTCCTTCTCCTTCTTCTTCCTCTTCCTCTTCCACTTCTCTTTCTACCCGTCAATTAAGATCCCATCCTCATACCTCTATTTATTCAACCTCCAATGGTAGTACCTCTCAGGATCATCAAGTTTCATTTAAAAATAAACGAAGAAACCATCCAACTGAAAGAGAAAATGGTAGTGAATCTCGACATGAAAGAAGAAGAAAACGTGGAGGAACCAAAAAAGAAAAGTTTCCAACACGTCCAGGTCGATTAGCCAAACGCCAATGTGTTCAAAGAATTAAGGCGGCGTATTCTTATGAATTATAAATTATTAAATAAGGGTCTTTCTAATTAAAGTTTCCTTATTTAACTTTTTATTTTTACGTAAATAAATAAATATTAAATATCGAAAAAAATTGAAATTTAAATGTATCTTCTCCCCATTTATATTTTTTATTTTTTATTTTTTTACTTTTTATTCCTTTGTCACTACTTTTCTTTGTAAATTTCTTCAATGATCTTTCCCTCTCACCCCCTACTACTGTTCACCTTTTTTTTTTTTTTTTTTTTTTTTTTTCTTCATTTTTTTCTTTACATTACATTACATTTCTTTGTTACATAGAATCTGATTCTTTCTTCTACTTCTACTCATTATTTTAAATAAAATTTAAAAAAAAAAAGAAAATGGTTTTTGAGAGTTTCTAAATATATCTATTGATAATATTTTTTTCATTTTTATTTACTTAAATGAAGTATTAAGTGTGTGTTTTAGGTAAAAGAAGAAAGAAGGAGAAAGAGGGAGAGAGAAAGAAAAAGGGTTTCCAATTCAAACTCTTTTTCATTTTAAGAATCAGATCTCCTCCAAGAAAAAAAAAAAAAAAAAAAAAATTCACTTAAATTTCATTTCAAATGAATTTCTTTCTTACCTTTGCTTTGACTTTCTTTATTTATTTTTTTTTTTTTTTACTATTTTAAAATAGTTTTATTTTAAGTTTATCCAGTAAAAAATGGAAAACTTGGTTAGTCAATTCATAAAGCTTTCCTCTTTTTCTTTCTTTCTTTCCCTTGATGTTTTTTGTTTTGTTTTGTTTTTAAATCGAAGAATACCAATGATGATCATTTACTTCTCCTTAATTACATATTCTTCCGTAACCTGGTTCAAGAAATACATTCCTATTATTTTATTTGTAAACGTTAGATGATGAACACTGATTTATCCACTCTTTTAATTTCAATTCATACCCTTGAATCTCAATTCTTGGTTAACGAATGGTCCATTTATCATAATATGCGATTCAGTACCTCTGCTTCACTCCCTAATTCACCCGATTCTTCTTTAAGAAGTAAATACTTATTTGATGTTCAATTTTGGATATTGGCGAAGGAATCCAAAGAAGAGTGTTTGACTTGCTTGCACTATTTAAATTTGGCTTTTCAAGTACTATGGATAGAAGCAAAAGAATTATGGGTACCTTTTTTTTTTTTTTTTAATAAAAAAAACAAAGAAACCGCTGATTTATTTCATGGAATGGGGTTGACTTTTGTATCTCGTATAAGAGACTTTTTATTTTGGATTTTTTAATGGTGACGGAGGGGGGAAAAGAAGAAAAATAGGGGATGTATTAAAAAAGTTAACTTGAGGTTGCCATTGTTGATTTTTCTGGGTTTTCTTTTTTTTACTAAGGCTTCATTTTCTTTTCTTCCAAAAACATGCTGGGCATCTACAGTCTACAGATATACTCACCTTGCTATTTTGGACATCCACTTCGCTTTTCAATGTTTCAAATCAAACCTTCGAATCTAATCATTCGCTTGTGAAAACAAATTTCATGTTTATGAACATTTTACGCTATCTTTCTTTCCATTGGAATTCTAATCAATTTGAAGCTATCATCCAGTCCATTACATCCATTATACAACGCAAAGACAGAAAAATATCAACTCTCCCTTTTTTACCCATTTCTTTTCCGGATGTTACATCAAATTCATTATTCCATTCAGATGTCATTGTTGAATGCATTTTATTAAAGTTGGATTCCGTTTTTGGTTGCCCATTTTTCCTTTCCGAGTACACTTCACAGCCTTTTCCTTCAAATCATGTATCCTCTTTTATTCATTTGGATTCATCTCTTTTATTGTCATTCCACTTACGTACTTCAAAACCATCGTTATCTTTCTTGAGTTTTCTTGCTTCGCTCGTAGATGAGCTTATTCCTTTGAAATTCATCATAGATCGATTACCTTTCTGGCTAGATCATTGCACGTGTCCCGTACATTTATTACTCTTTGCCTCTTTGCTTTCAAATCATCCATTGGACAATCTAAAACCACTTTTTTTCATGCTTTTAGACAAACTAAGAGCAGGGGACTTACATCAGTCCCATATTTTATTCATGGCTTTCTTAAGAAATTACTGTCCCTCGTATTCTCAATTCATTGATACGGTGATTAACCAAGATAAATGGGATTTCTTAAGTAAAACTCACCAATCCACTTCATTTTTTGAATGGTTAAAAGCCATGCTTCCTTACGAGCCTCGATCCCTCTTAGATCTTCATTTAAAACACATTGATGTGACCGGTTCTGCAAGAGCTATTTATATCTCTGCTTATCAGTATCATTTAAAAGACAAATTAGGTGAACCCCTTACTAGCAATGACGATGCAATAAAGGAGGCAAAGTTAATTTATTCATCTTTAGAACGATCTCAATCGTCGTTTCCTTCCTCAACAACGATTGCTATTCCTACACGGGTACATAATTTACTATTAATTAAAAAAAATTGGTTCTTAGAACATGTTTTACCTTACTTATTTCGGTACGGTGAAACAAACCTTGTTCATGAATTAATGTCCGCATTATGGAATATAAGAAAAATTCCTTCCGAACTTTGGCAAGATTGGATGCTATTTAAATCAAAACAATCTAATGCTTTGGAGGAAGAAAATCGTTTACGTATTCGACATGACAGAGCTATACAAAATGAAATTGCCAATCCTATAAATGTCATTGTTTCTAGTGTGTGGATGGGTTATATGTGTTTGGCATTGATACACACTTGGCATCGTTGTGAGATGGTTCATAGAGGTGTATTTGACCCGGAATTCCAAAAGTTAGAACCTATACCACGGGCCACTCAAATTATTTGGACGGTGCTTCAACAAATCTACGTTCATTCAATTGATGAAGAAATGGCGATAAAAATTATCTCTAATGTAATAAGGGCAGAAGGTTTATGGATTCCTTTGTTTGTACCTCATCCTACTCCTTTAATGAAAGTGACCTCCACTTTGTTTCTTCATCCTTGGGATTGTTTACTATGGCCTTGGTTGGTTGAACCCATATCAGATAAGGATTTAACTCATTTAGATATCTTTGCGAAGAACTTTGTTAATGCATGGATTCGATGTAATAAACCGTTCCACATGCATGATAGTCAAGAAACTGCATCTTTGTCATCCTTTCATTATTTAGTTTATGCAAAATTCATGCTTTGGTTTCATCATGCCAGTCTTACTTTTCCTCTCCCTTTACATCATCCTATATTACAAATTCTTCCACTTCAATCAATTCCTTCAGACCTATGTGTGTATTGGGCCTCAGATACCCTCCTACTTACATTAAACCATCCCGTGGATCAATTTTTTGAAGCTGTTTTAATGTTTGAGGCATTAAAACCTCGTCATGTATTCGGCTTGGATTTTTCAAGTTTACCTTTAACGCTTCAAAGATGGATTCCGTTTCGCTCTCAATTTGTGTTATTGTTAGACTGGCTTGAGCTCAACTTTCGAAATGAAAGTTCCCAAGTATCTCTTTCGGATACGCTAATGAGTGATATTTCTTTGCAGCTTATTCGACTTCATGGAAATTCTATTTCTGACAGATTTGTTTCTATTTTTTCAATCCGTTCCCATCCCTCTTCTTTGCTTATTTAATATGTAAATTTAAAAAAATAATAAGAAATAGTAGTAGCAGAAAGAAAATATATATATAATAGTTTTGAAAATTCGTTTTTAGAGAATAAAATCTGTTTCAGATAGGATTTAATTTATAAAAATAGATAGGATAAGAAAGAAATCAAACTTTTGAAAGTTTTACTTTATACTTGAATGTCTGCTCATATTTTCTGTCTTTTCTCAAAAATTTGAATTGAGTTTATCTTCATATTTAAATAACTTCCATGCTTCAATTTAAATTTGAATAAAGAGCAGTTTCTCTACTTTATAAAAATGCTTACCGAACTAAAGTTAAATGCATGGTATTATATATCAAAGTTGAAAAATATGAAAGAAAAGTCAAAATCAATTTATCACTTCAAGTAATTCATTTAATGAAAGTTTTTTTTTCTTAATTCTAAAGTAATTAAATGAAAAGCCAAGTGATTCACTGTTTAAACCCTTTTCACAGTTTCAATATTCCCTACTTACATATATAGATTCTTTCTTTTCTATTTTTGCTTTTTCTTGATTTTAGATTATTATTGTTTAAGTACGATTAGCGTAGTTGGATATTTTAAATCCGTGAAGCATATGTGGTTAACCCATAAGAGGAGGGGATGAAATGAAAATGAAAATAGGGAGGTGTAGGAACAAAGGTATGAAAGATAAATTTCTGGGTTAACCGAAAAAAAAAAAATGATAGTTGAAAGCTGCAGGTTTTTTTTCTTTCTTTCTATTTATACTATCGTACTTTTGAAAAAGATCATAAATTTAATTCAGTTTTTAATTTCTCGAACAGCTCTAAATCGTAAAAATATGCTTCGAGGGCTTTGTCTAGTGACTGAGAGTAATTGTCTGAAGATTCTTTCAAAAAAAATTGGTTGTCAGTGCAAACTTTTTCTTTAATCTTTGGTCGCACTCGAGTTGACTTGATTTTATTTGACTTTATAGGAGATTCGGTATTTTTTTCTGATAATGAGATCTAATTAATAAGTGAAGTGATTTGCATGTATTAAAGAAAAGGAAAAGCAAAGAAAAGACAATTAAAATCATTACCATTGAGTTGAATTAAAATGTAAAAATTTCACATTCAGAGAGAAAAAGTTCTTTAACAAGTTAAGCCTTAAAAAAAAAAAAGATAAAAAAGATAAATTTAAAAGAAATACATACCTCGTTTGATTTTATGGGCAGAAAATTGGGGGCGTTAACCTCTTGGACGTGCTTTTTAAAAAATAAAGATGCATGCAGTTCCCTTAATTTTTCACTGTAATCTTTAATTCTTTTTTTTTTTTGAGCACGAGATCGGAAATCAGGAGTGTCTTTTTTTAACGCCCAACCCCCAAGTAATGTCCTAACTGGTTGGAAGTCGCGTTTTAAAAGGTTTTCACTCCTTTTAATAGACGATTTACCAATGTTAAGATGCGTGTTGGAGCCATTTGAAGCACTGGAGTTTAAAGAACAAGGCGAAAAAATTGAAGAATAAAGCAATGTAATCGAATCTGAGGCAGATGCTGAAGAAATTGAATTTACCCAATTAGAGGTCTTTAGAGTACTCTCCTTAAAGGACTGGACAGAAGTTTGAGAACCACAGTCTTCCCAGCGTTTTTTAGCAGGTAAAGGGTCAGTATTGAAGTCCTCGGTTGAGTTTAATATTGCTTTTTTCATTTTTAGAGTGGAGGGAAAGGATTTAAAATCAATGGAAGATAATTTAACTAGTGGTTGAGCTATGCTTAAATCAAATTGGAATGAATGAAAACACGGATTGGATTCCTGAGCCAACTCCTTTAAACCTTTTTCTCGATATGGGGCAATAAGAGTGTTGCATGATTCTGGTTCCAATTCTAATACTTTTGGAAAGTCACTTAAACTGTTGATCAATATATGTAAAGTAGTCAAATTCCAGTCGGCTGCCAAATCCAACAAAGTTAAAAAATCATTCAATCCACGCTCGGAAGGTTTTTTAGAATCTAAGTAAAAAGGTTGATATACGATTTTATTTTTTCCCAACGTGTTATTTAGTCGAATGGAAAAGGATGAATTGTTTGTAAAGCATAATGATGAAAAATGTTGCGTGAACGGTAAAATAGATTTGTTTTTAGAATCTTCATTGTTGATTTTTGAACACTTGGGCACCGACATAGAGGGTAGTTTTAACTTATATATATTAAGTTTAAATTTCAGCAAATGAATAAATCAATAAATAATTGAAAATGAAAAGTGTAAAAGTTAAAAAAAAAAAAAAAAAAAAAATCTTTATACTTTAATGCTGCAGATTCACTCTAGACGCGAAGAGACACAGTGACTTTAGTTTTCCTCAAAGAATTTAAATTAAATAAATATTGTGACAACTGTACGTGAGTATCCATAAAACTTATGTCCAAACTCCCCTTCACATGTTTATAAATAATAATAACAACAATACTTATAATCATTATTACTATTATTATTAGAACAAAGAAGTTAAGTGTTTATTTAACAATCTTAGCTTTTTTAAGTAGAGTTTTATTCTTATGAGCAATTTTAAAAATGAATATTTTGAAATTTTATTCGTTTGGAAAGGACTTCAGAAAAATCCAAAAAAAAAAAAAAAAAAAAAGAAAAAAAGAACCCCGGCAAGATGTAAATATATTTTTAAAAGTAACTTTTATTACATTTATTCGTTATCCTAATAAAAACAGTATTTTTTTTCAAGTTTTAATGTAATTTATCAAGTGCCAAATTGTAAGGAAAAGCAACATTTTCTTTATTAAGATTTTTTTTTTAAAAAAAAAAAAAGACCAATCCTATTGGATTCCTAAAATTTAGGATGACCTTGGTCACCTCTATCAGCATAATTCAAAGAGAAAACCATGCCATCCATTGAAAGAGACCAATTTCCCCTAGGACGAGGAAAATCCTGAGACAGTCCTGGAGTAGAACTGAATCGCATCCCAGTACCCAAACCTAACATGGCGTAGAAACCCTTGCTGCACACCATGAGTGTAGAGGACCTTAGGTCTGCAGCAAAACTATTTATAAATTTAAATACCTTTAATAATTATAAATCTGCAAGAGTTAAATTAGCTTTTATCTTTGCAAGGACTACCTGTCTCACTTGCACCCACTCTCCACTTTTTTTTTTTTCTTTACTCATTTTATTATCTATTTTTTATTTCAATTCTAAAAATTTTTTACTTTTCATTTACTTTTTAAATTTAACTAACGTTTTTCTGAAGGTTAGCGTGTGTGTGTGTGTTTTTTTTTTTTTTTTTTTTTTGGGTTTGGCTTCTATAATCTGTAAGGAAGACTAAATATTTCGATCTTAAGCCCGTTCAAAAATATAGTACATTTTAAAAAGTAATTCGTGAAAAGGTTGTAATATATATTTTAATTTTTTTTTTTTAAATCATTCCAAAGCGTTTTAGTATTGGTTACCTTTCTTAACAATTCCTCATGTCATTCAGTGGATTCAAAACTTTCGTATATTTATAGGAGTTCTTAACATGGAATAAAGAAATAAATGGAGGTTTATAAAACGAGGAATTCAATTTTTCTACTTTATTTGCATAAACGTAAGAAAAAAGAAAAAAGAAAAACAAGAAATTCGTGAATGAGTTGGGAAAAATGACGAATCGAAAAAAAAAAAAAAAAAAAAAAAAGCGATAAAAAACAAAAAAAAAAAATTATATCTACAGTGCCTAGACAACCTCTATAATTAAAAAAAAGCTTAATATGAAAGCAAAAACTTGTTTTGAAGTATTTCAAAAATTGAGGAGAAAAATAGAAAAAACAATAAGTCGTCTATATTAGTATTTTTCATTTAAAAGCGAAAGATGGGACTTATAAGACAGATTGCAATCGCTCTCGAAAAGCTGCAAGTTTTTCAGAATCCCGTTGTTGGATTGATAGTTCTACATTTTCTCTATATTTTGTTGAGGTCATTCTCTTTTCTAATTCTTCAATACACGCAGTCAGCCTCGTTTTTAATTTATCCGAAGCGGACAAGGGCGATTTCATATGAGCAAATAGTTTTATGTGGGGGGTTACAACAATGGCATTGGAAGGACATTGTTCAAGTGTATCTATGATTTGGATGCTTTTAAACTTTGTTAGACATTGAATTTCAAGCTTATAAGCGTGAATGGGTTCGAAGTGATTCAATGTGTAAATGGTAAGCAAGTCTTTGTTACCATTAATGCCGCGGGCTTTATGAATCAACAATTGCAGTGTATCAAATGCGGTTGGGTCTTTGAATTTCCTTTCAATGACAGGCAAAAAAGGAGGCCCAATATGATCTGTACCAAATAATCGTTGTTGTAATTCCAATGTTATATGAGGTACTAGTGGATGAAGTAGATATATACATGCTTGCACAACGAACTTTAAAACAGATTTTGAATCCTGATTAGATGGGGTAGTCCCATATTTGAAAGTGACTTTAATAAATTCTAAGTAGTGATCCGAAACGTTACCAAGTAAAAAAGACATTGCTGCTTGGGTGCTTCGTGCTACATTCAAGTCATTATTAAATCCGTCATGCCATTGTTTTAGAGTGGATTCAAAGCGATTTATGATCCAAGAATCTGGTAACGAGAGAGAGACCGAGGAAGTTAAATCAGGACAATGAAAAATGTCATGAGCCAAGGCAAAATTGGAGATATGCCAAAGCTTATTGAGAGAACGATGATAGTACTGGAATTTATTCAAGTCTAACTTGATTTGAGATGCCTAAAATTAAAAGGGAAGGGGGAGGAGGTTGAGAAAGACAAAATAGGATGAAGAGTTCCCTTTTTTTTTTTTTTTTTTTTTTAGACTACAGAAAATGAAGAAGAAAAATAAAGGCCCAAAATTTATCATAAAGCCGTACTGATGAAAATGCTAACAAAGTTAATCTTAAAGTGTCAATTCCAAAAGCAGGAAAACCTTTAGGGAAATGCTTTGATAAATCAGAGGTGCTTTTGGAAATTTCTTCAGAAGTAAGGTTACTCTTTTTTAAATTCTCTAACATGGCGGCAAGAGATGTTCCATGACACACTTGTAATGGATCAATGACATTGCCTAATGACTTACTCATTTTTCGACCTTGATTGTCGCGAATTAAACCATGGAGCATCACTTTTCGAAAAGGGGGTCTTCCTGTCAATTCCGTACATAACAAGGCCATTCTAGCCACCCAAAAAAACAGAATATCACTCCCTGTTTCGATGACACTTGTAGGATAGTCTATAAGGGGTTTCGAAGAGAGATCAAAGAGAGATCTATGTGGGTTTGTGGCAGAGAGAGGTAGTAAAGCAGATGAAAACCAAGTGTCTAAGACGTCGTTATCTTTGACAAAATCCGGTGTCAAGTTCAAATTGGTTCCTACTTTCCATTGGTTGTGTTTTCTTGAAAAATAAGCAGGAATAGCATGTCCCCAACCGTTTTGACGTGATATGCACCAATCTGAAATACTCATTAACCAAGAATGTAATTCCATTTCAGACTTAGTATCAGAGAATTGAATTTCTTTATTCAAGATAAGCTGAATGACTTTTTCCGCCAAAGGAGAACATTTTAAATACCATTGAGGTATTAATCTAGGTTCAAGGATATCTTTTGAGCGCGAACAAACGGGAAGAAGCATAGAGTAAGGTTTTGATCCACGATACGCCCGGCATTGTTGAAGTAATTCTTTTACTTTTCTTTTCACATTAACACGATCTAGGCCAGCTAAACATGCTAATTCGGGTACGGTGATGAATTTAGTATTTTCGTCGAATAAATGAAGAATAGGTAAATGATGCGATTGAGCAATCATAAAATCGGTGGCATCATGACCGGGGGTGACTTTTAATGCACCTTGGCCAAAATCCATGTCCACTCTTTCATCTGCAATGATAGGTAATTCTTTTTGAGTCAATGGATGAATGACTTTTTTACCTACCAAGAGAGTGTACCGAGGATCTTTAGGATGAACCGCAATGGCAGTGTCGCCTACGATGGTTTCAATTCGTGTTGTGTAGACCATGATTTCTTTTATATCCGTAGGGTATTGAAGAGGATAGGCAATCTGATGTAGAGTACCGACTTCGATGTTGCCTTCCGAGGTAGGGTAAAGCATTGTGGAAGGAATAGGAACGTATTCCACTTCCATATTTGAAATGACTGTTTTTAATTTAGGACACCAGTTGATTATTTTTTCATCTCTGTAAATCAAGCCCCGTTGATATAAAATACAAAAGGCCTCTTCCACGATTTTCGTCCGAAGCGTATCTAAAGTAAAAAATGTATCTTCCCAATTCAATTGAAATCCAAGTTGTTTTAATTGAGATAAAATATGTTGACGTTGTTGATCTGCCCATTTCCATGAATAATTTAAAAATGCTTCGTTTCCTATTTCATTTTTAGTTTTCTATAAGTGAAAGCATCAATAGTTTTAAAGTAAAATAATAGGCGAAGAAAAGAGTTATTTGAAGGGAAATCAAATACATGTGAGAGAGAGAAAAAAGCATGTGCGAAGAGTACTTTTTTTTTTTTTCCCCCTCTATGTGTAGTTCTTCAATCCATGAGGTCCTTGGAAGATGGTTGACGAAAGAAAAAAAAGAACTAGAAAATTCGACTCTCTATCCAAAGGAACGATAAGAATAACGAATACATACTCCCGTCGATTTCAATAAATTTTTTTCAACCACGGTTTGAGTGGCGATCCCAGCATGATCGGTACCAGGAATCCATCGAACTGTTTTTTGATGTATTTTGTGATACCTGCATAAAGCATCTTGTATGGAGGCGGTCAAAGCATGTCCACAATGTAAATGACCCGTAATGTTTGGAGGAGGGAAGAGCATTGAAAAATCCGACGATTCAAGGGTGGTGGGCTTCAGAGGAGTCCTAAGATGAGAATGAAGAGAAGGAACATGATGTTTCCATTTTTCATCAATGGAAATCTAATGTGTATAAATGAGTCCAACTTTAAGACAAAAGCTATCTTGGATAATTCTACTTTTAAACTTAAAATTCTTTTTTGTGTGTGTGGTCTATGTTTAAGATAAAGAAAGAAAGCAACGTACTGGATCGTAACTAGGTAAAGATTTTGTAGAAAGTGGTTGTGGATGTAAACATAGTACGTCTGAAGTAGAAGAGTGGATGTTTAACAACCACCATTGTTTCTTAGAATCAAAACGAAGTAAGTGTTGAAGTCTTCTTTGTGGATACTGAACAAAAAGAAAAAACATTGGGATGGGTGAGTAGTTCCAACTGGTTATGTTATGCAGAAATTGATTTTTTACTTTACTTTCTATTATTTCAGAATCATTTCCAAAAATAAAATAAAAAATAAATTAAAATTCGTTTTTTCTTCAATTTTTTTTTTTTTTTTTTTTTTTTTT
>JADGJU010000052.1:6959-18290 GCA_026937265.1 Coelomomyces lativittatus
TCATTGTTCCTTCGTTTATTATTTATTTATTTATTTTTTATTTTTTCACTTTTTGGAATTTCATCGCATTCACCCCATGGACACCTCGATCCATTTCTTTGCAACCTCTATTTCTATTTCCTGCATGAAGTTTATTAAACGACTATGCACCTGTATTACCGGAGACCGCTTTTGTCTTATTAGAAAAACGGTTTGCCGATGACGATGTACGTAGTTTTGCGATTCAACATTTAGAACCGTTCACGCATGATGAAGTTCAGTTGTATTTAATTCAATTGATTCAAGCATTATCGTTTGAACCTAGGTTGGATTCGATGTTAGTTAGGTTTACATTGAAACGAGCCTTGATGTCCACGAAATTAGGTCATGCTTTCTTTTGGGCTCTGCGGGTAGGTGTGTTTTGGATGTAGTTTTTTTTTTTTTTTTTTTCTATTTTTTTTTTAGTGAATCAAAAGAATAAAAACCCTCTTTTGCTCTCTCTGTATGATGATGATTCGTTCTCCTGACTTCACCACGCTCTGGTAATGATGATGGTGTTGCTTTCTTTTATGTTGAAATATAAAGTCTGAACTGGAGAAACCCAATGTCACGATCATCTATTCGATTTTATTGGAAGCCTATTTACTGAACCGACCTCACTTCATTCCAATGTATGTTCAACAATTGCAATTACTTCAACACTTTACCGACATGGTCCAGTATGTTAAACACCAACCTCCTTCCATGAAATGGATGGACCGTCAATCGTATTTAGAACATCAATTAACCACGAAATGTAGATTACGTTCTCCTTCCTTACTTCCCCTCGCTTCTTCCCCACCCACCACCACGTCGACGGGACTTCTTCCTCCTTCTCCTCCGCTTCCTACTTCTACTACGACCACGACAACAACAACAACAACAACAACAACAACAACAAAGACCCCTCGATCCTCGTCCTCAACTCCCCTTCCGACCGTGTTTCCCCAAGGTGGTGGGGGTGGTCGTTTTACCTCTCCTTCGTTGTATTTGAAATTACCCATTCCTTATGACCAGCAAGTCCATCATTGGGTGGTTGAGAAATGTCAATGGATGGATTCGAAGAAGATTCCATTAAAGTTAGTGAGTCAAATGACGGATTACGTGGATGATTTAGGAGAAGTGGAGGTGTTGTTTAAAACAGGGGATGATTTACGACAAGACATGCTCACGTTACAAATGTTTCAATTGATGGATCAAATTTGGCAACGGGCCATGGGGTTGGATTTGAAATTAAGTATTTATCAATGTGTGTGTACGGGAAAGGAACAAGGTTGGATCCAAATGATTCCAGATGCTGAAACGGTGTCCTCGATTCAATTGAAGTATGGAGGATCGACCGCGGCGTTTAAAGAAGAACCGTTGGCGCATTGGATCAAGTCCCATAACCCCATGACCTCGCACTACGAAACCGCGGTGATGAATTTCACGTTGTCGTGTGCTGGGTATTGTGTGGCCACGTATTGTTTAGGCATTGGGGATCGACATAATGACAACATCATGTGTACGCATCGAGGTCGGTTGTTTCATATTGATTTTGGACATTTTTTAGGGAATACGAAAAAGAAGTTTGGTATTAAACGTGAAATTGCTCCGTTTGTGTTAACCCCGGATTTCATTTATGTGATTACGTCCAGTCAACATCCTGAGAATTTCAATTTCTTTGTTTCGACGTGTGTGAAAGCGTTCATTGCTTTACGACGTCAAAGTCATTTAATTTTACATTTGTTCATGTTAATGTGTAATTCGGGGATTCCTGAGTTAGCCAGTTATGAAGATATTTATTATTTAAGAGATTCCTTTTGTTTAGGATTGTCTGAAGCCGATGCAGCCGTTGAATTTCAAAATTTAATTTTATTAAGTATTCGGTTAGGTTGGAGTACGCAATTGAATTGGTGGTATGTATTTATTTTCTAACCATCGAACGAAACCCTCATACCCATGGTCATGGTGCAAACGTGTGTGTGTGTGTGTGTGTGTGTGAGTGAGTGGTTGTGGTGTGTTCCGTTTCTCTAATTTTCTTCTTCTTCTTCTTCTTCTTTTTATTTAGGGTTCATAACTTAGTGCATCCGAAATAAATGGAAAAACCTCCATTGTTCTCCTTCTCGTTCTCGTTGATCTTTCCTTGAAGAAGCACCCTTCACCGGACATTTAGTTCACTTCATTCACGTCCATGATGGTTATGTTTTTTTTTTTTCATTTTTTCTTTTGTAAATATACTATCCTCTCTATATGGGATCTACTTCGTTTGAAGAGGGGAAATCAAATGAACGGTGTTGGTGGGTGTGTGTGTTCTTCCCCATTCCCTCTTTTTTTTTTTTTTTTTTTTAAAAAAAAACAAAAGTTTCTTTTGACTTCGATCCCCATCCCCTCTCTCCATCATCCATCAAAACAGAACCTTCAACACTAACTACCATTTTGATGGATTTAAAAAAAATAAAATAAAATAAAAAAAAAAATAAAAATGCAGGTGGAACACGACTTGGCTTTGTTTTTTGAAAAGGAATTGTTGATTGTTCAGAAATCTACGACGACGACGACGACGACGACGACGACGACGACGACGACTTTCAATGAAAACACCACGTCGACGACCCACTTACTACCCACCTCACTCACCCACCCTTCTTACTCACTTGAAGACCACCCTCCTGATCACAATGTCATCTATTCAGAATTCAAAGGTGGTGGTGGTGGTGGTGGTGGTTGTTTTGATTTCAATTGAATTTTGGAAGTAAACTCTAAAAAAAAAAAAAAGTTCAGCCATTTTTAAAAATAGAAGTGGAGGGTAGTTGAACGAGACGCGTTTCAACCTGCGTCGTTTTTTATTTTTTTTATTTTTATTTTTTTATTTTTTAACTTCTTGCTTTTTTGCTGAAGAAAAAGGATTCATCATGGGCATGGATCAATGCATTCATTCCACAAGACTATCATGGCATGGATCTATTTACATTTTTTATTTTTATTTTTATTTTTATTTTTATTTTTTAATTAAATGGATTTCTTGGGTAGAAGAAGGAATTCCACCCACCCACACTCACGCAACGTTAGGAACTCAACTGGTTCCATCGTATGGATTCCCTTCGTGTTGTATCTTTTCATCTCTTTTACCTTCCACCCTTCATCCACCTCCTTTGGACCCTCTCATTTCCACGGAACGGCCCTCTCCATCGTGCTTTCGTAACACGTCCACCCCTTCATTCCACTATCCAGATCACGATGTAAGGACTTCGTCGTCGAGGTCGTCCACACGGACCTCGGCCCCTCGTCCTCCGTCGTCCTTTCGACTTCTTCCTTCCCCGGCCCCTTCCCTTGCTTCCCCATCCCGTCTTCCCTCTCTTCCTTCGTCATTGAATGCCTTTGAACACATCACTCAATGGGAACCCAGTCCTCCATGTGGGTCTCACGATGGCCATGGACAGACCCTTGTTTCGTCGTGGTGTCGACCGGTGGGGTTGCATCCCATGCATTCTGGAATGGAAGCCACACACCCTGGGGCTGGGGAGGATGGGTCGAGGTTATTACCTTCCATCTTAGCTACGTCCTCCTTCACGGTGGGAGGGGCGTCTACTCACCCTCATGAAACGAAAACGAAGAAGATGAAGAAGAAACTCACCACGAAGGAACTCGACGTCTCGCAACCCTCCGTGTCCCTGTGTTCCTTCCCTTCATCGACAAGGGTCAAGGAAAGAAAGGAATCGGTATCCAAAGACGTCGTCTTCACCCCTCATCATGAGAAGGAGAAGGAGAAGGAGGAGGAGGACGACGACGACCATACCGCTTGGTCGTTGTTCATGGCTACGAAGGAGGAGGAGGAAGAAGAAGAGGAAGACCGAGAGTCGAGGGAGGGACCGGAAGTGTTTGATCATTTGGATCTGAGTCAACATGTTCAATGGAGTCAAGAGATACCTTTCATGCAAGACGAAGGATCCATGGGACACGATGGGAAGGATGGGAAGGGTCCGTTGCAGTTGGTGGCGGCCACGCCGTTAGGTTTAATGGTGTTGTTGACCACCACGTTGGATTATCGGTTTTTAGAAGAGTTTTTCTTAGTGTATCGATACTTCTTTCAAGTGGAAAAGTTCACCAAGTTACTCGAGTTAAGATACAAGTAAGTGCAGTTGTGTACGTGTGAAAAGAAGAAGGAGGAGGAGAGGGGAGATGAACCTGGGTCTCTTCTTCTCTTTGGTAGGAGTATGGTCACCTGATCTCTCTCTCGCTCTCTCTAAGTGTGCGGGATGTTCCATTCCATTCAAACGTTCATCTCTCTCCTGTCTCTTTCTGTCGTTTCTTTCATGACAGGATACACCTTCATTTCTATTGTTTTGACTGATTTCTCATCCATCGACTCTTTCTTACTTTCTTTACGACGTGACCCTTTTTTCACCTTTCCTCTCTTAAATCCATCCAACCCACCCCCATCCCCATGGTAGATGGGCCTATTCGAATTTCACGTCGGAATCCCATGCGTTGGTACGTTTCCGTTTATTTGTGGTGTTACGGTACTGGATCATGCATTACTTTGCGTTAGATTTCTTAGCCCCCCCTTCTTCTACTTCGTCGACTACAACCACCCCCACCTCTTCCCCCCGTCGTTCCTCCACCCATGCATGGTTACGTCGCTTACTGGAGTCGATGATCCATTGGACCCCGTCCACGTTGGTGCGTGAACAACGGTTCCTGTCGACCTTGATGCAAGTGTACTTGGAAGCCTGGTCACACACCCAACCTTGGCACCCTCCTCCACATGGGATCGGGGTCCCGGACTTCTTGGCTCACCAACACTTTTACCAACGTTTTCTTCCTGTGTACGAAGCGTTCGGTCATTCCGTGCGTCACCTCGCCTCCCCGTCCTCGACTTCCAACCCCACCGTCACGTCCACGGCCACCTTCCTCACCTGGGTGGCCCCCACGCCCCCTTCCCCTTCATCCAACGCGTCGAAGTCGTTTTTGCTCACGTTCCCTCTGGACCGGATCGCTCATCATTTCTATTTAATTGAAACCATGCTTCTACATGCCGTTCCTTGGACCGCCTTGGTCGATCAGTCTCATGCCAGTGTCCAAGCGTGGATTGATCGGTTTAATTTGGTACGTGGTCCTTGACTTACGGGCACACGGGACCTTCTTTATTTCTTGACGGTGAGGAAACACCCAGAGAAATCGAGTGAAAATAAAAATAAAAATAAAAAATAAAAAAAAGAGAAAGTCCTTCCTCCTCCTATGTGTTCCTCTTCTGTAGTACTGACATTTCTACTTAGGGATGTCAATGGGTCCCTGCTGAAATTTGTTCACAAACGAACTTATCTGAACGTGTCAAAATCATTGAAAAACTTATTAAACTAGCTCAGGTGCATTTTTTATCTCTTTCTTTTTTTTTTTTTTTTTTTTTTTTTAATTCTTCTTGACTCTACACCTATTTCTTTCGTTGTTTGTTTTCCCTTTTTTTCTTTATGGATGTCATGGTTCATGCATTCACCTCATCTCCATGCACCTCCATGACCCATAGAAATGCTACCGTCTGCGTAACTATGCCACGTTGAACCAACTCACGTTGGGACTCCAACATCAATGTGTGGAGCGCTTAACCAAAACATGGAGCAAAGTTTCTCAACGTCATCAAAAAACATTACGACGATTGCTTCGGTTGACGTCCCCCTTAAAAAACTTTTCGTTACTCCGAAAAGCCATGCAAGATCACCAAGGCATTCCCTTTCTCGGCATGTATTTATCCGATTTGGTGTTCACCCAAGAATCCTTGAACGAACACCCCCACCACCCGGCTCCTCTTCCTCGTCATGGTGGGCGTGGACGGGGGCGTCCATCGACCACCCCCGACACGTGGATTCCGTACCAACGCTACCAGGTCATGGCCAAGGTCATCAATGAAGTCCGTCAATTCCAAGCTCAACCCTCCGTGATCCCCGGCCACGGGACCCCCGATCTGACCTTGTATGCATGTTGTTTATGTTTAGACACCGTGGAGGAAAAGGTGTTAGAAACTTGGAGTTTGGAATGTGAAAAGAAAAAACCATAAACTCCCTTGTCTCCCCTACTTCCACCTCTCCCTTTCTTTTTAAAAAAAAGAAAAACAAGAAAGGTTAAAATCACTTGAAATCGATGCCTTACGAAATCAAAACACTCCACTTTTGTTAGTAATGGAAGTAAAAAACGGAATATGCTAACTTTTTGAAGAAGGAGAAGGGGATCTCTTTTTTTTTTTTTTTTTTGGGTTTTGAAATCAATTTCACTATTGCTCTCCTTCCTTACTATATTTTTTATTTCTAGTTTTTTGTTAGTATTTTTAGCTGATATAGTTTTTTTTTTTTTCTATTTTTTTTTAAAATCCTCTTTCCATTTTCTTTCATCTTAAAGTGAGCTAGCTTGAAAAGGTAACCCTTAATTTTTTTTAATTTTTTTTAAACCCATGCAAGTATGGACATGAGGGAGTTGGAGAAAAAGTGGATTTCTATTTGAAATGAAGAAGATAGAGTTTTCTTGTTTTTTTTTTTTTAATGACCGCTTCGTACTTTAAGACGGGACTACCTTGAAAAGAAGATGGTGGTGCCTCGTCCATTCACTTTTTTAGTATTATTAGTTTTAACATTCGCAAAATCAGCTTGCACTATTTTCTTAGGTTTCTTTACTTCTTCAACTCCTTTTATTTTATTTTTTTTTTTCGCGTCATTTTTCATGCCTTCCATTTTTTCTGAAATCCTGAAGCACTTTTTTTTAAAAAATCATCTGTGCTATAACCTTATTTTCTTAACACTATCTATTTAAATAGGATGATTTTAAAAAATATTGATGGATTAAATATAAATTCATACATATATATTCTTAGCGATCAATTTTCCCATTTAAACAAACAAAAAAGTAGGACGCAAACGTATCAAAAAAAAAAAAAAAGAAAAAAAAAAAAAAGAAAATAACATAAAGAAAAGTCCACTTTATTTTTTTACTTTTATTTTGAAGTGTTTAAAAATCAGGTTGCTACAACTCTTATCTATATATTTCTATTCAAAAAGTAGAAAAAAAAAAAAAAAAAAAAAAAAAAAGGAAATAAATACCTAAACACAAGCACATTTCTATTTAACGATAATCCAATGTGTCAGGGGTAGCAGCTGAAAGAAATATATCAACCCTTGTTAACATTCGCTTAGAGCTTCAAGGATTGCTAAACGCTTCTTCTTAGCATCGCGAAAAACAAGGTCTATGGAATAGACAAGAAGGAAAGAAAGAGAAACGTAGCAACGACCTTCCCTCACCGCTTACATTTAGTATTGAATAGATTCACACTTGGAAATCGGTTTGAATGATATTTTAAATCCATGGTATAGAACCCCAATTTTTTTTTGAAAAATAAGTGCCATGTCCATTGAACAGAGAGTCATTCAAAGGATGGATCGATGTGAGCCATCAAAAGTGAAAGTAGGTTCTGAAAAACTTCAAAGAAAAAAAAAAAAAAAAAAAAAAAGATTTCAAGTTCAGAAATTCAAGGATGAACAACATCAGTACTTTACTTCATGGTTCAGTTAACTTTTTTTTTTTCATTTGAGCTACATGAAAATTTTAAGGAGGTTAAAAAAAAAAAAAAAACCCTTTTAAAAGGCAACTTAAAAAACATTGAAAATCTTTAACTTAATTTTTTTTTTTTTAAATAATATAAATTGAATAAATATTTATTGATCTGTTGGAATTATAAATAAGTAAAGTAAATGGAATAAGATCTAGTAAAAAGGGGTTGAAGCAATGTATTTTTTACGGATGGAATGAAAAATGTTTGAATGTAAGACTTAAAGCGGGAAGGAAATTTAATTGGAAGAAAAATGAAAAAGAAGGTGGAGAGTAAGTAGTGTGCACATAACTGAATGAACAAAAAGGCAGAAGGCCATGATTCATGAGCGTCAATGGTGACGTTTGTTCATTCTGTAAAGATTCAATACATAAAAACCGCATTCCACGAATTTCAAGTAATTAAAAAAAAAAAAAAAACGAGAAAAGGAGGTTATGTGAGTCAGCATTACCTAGATTTTACTTCCCTATCTTTCATGGATCTACAAAAAAAAAAAAAAAAAAACAAGGCTAGAAGCCCATTTACTCTCTTTCTTTTCTAATTTAGGGCGATTTAATATAAAATTCAAACATTTTTCTTCTTCTGCTTCGTTTTTTTATTTGTTTTTTTCAAAATAATCCTGGGTGGGATCAAAGAATTTATTTAAACTTTCTCTAAATCAAAATTAAGAAGAAGAATATTTGAAAAAATTAAATTAAATTAAATTGAAAAAGAAAGGTCCAAAGGAAAGTATAACTGAAAAAGAAATCGAACTCGATAATTATTTTTTAATGATTTCAGAAGTTGGGGGTTTCTTTCTTTTCTTTTTTTTTTTTTTTTTTTTTTTCTCGTTAGTAGAAAGAGTTGTGTCTCTTTTTTCTCCTTATCTCAATTGGGAACAATTGGTAAACGTGTCATATTCGTAGCTAGTCCATCTCCATGGAGATAGATCAATGCAAAATGGAAGGAAGGAATGAAATGAGTAAATGGATTGTGGTGGTGGTTGTTCCTCTATCTTACTGAGTATATTTAGTTATTTCCCTTGCATCAACCTCTCTCCTCTCTACACTTGCAAGAATTCTAGGCTGTGTACGATACTTACTTAATAAATAAATGATAATAAACCTAACCTAACCTAACCTTACACATAGATCATCATCTCAGAAACCCTTAAAACCTTACCAGTAAGTAGGCATGTATTTGCATACCATACTCAATAACATAGTAATACAAAAAAAAAAAAAAAAAAAAAAAAGGTATTCTGAAAGACTTATCTTCAATTTATTAAAATAAATAAAACCAAAACAAACAAAAAATTTCCAATCAATAGTCAATGCATTTTAAGAACAATGTGTATTATACATTTAGTTGAAAATTTAAGAAAACTAAATTTATTAAAGTAAAATTGATTGTTTGGTAAAATTTTTAAAAATTAAAATAATTGGATTGCTGAAAATTTTTTTTTTTTTTGAATTCTTTTTCAGACATAAAAAGGTATATTTTCATAGTTAAACACTTTTTTTTTATTTGATTTGATGAATAAATGTAAAAAAAAAAAACTTAGAGAGAGAGAATTCTATCCTTAATAATAATACAAAGCTTGATAAGGGAGAGAGAGTGATAAAGTTAGTGATCAAAAATTGATTGAGTGAATTTTCAAGGAAATCTCTAATGAAATCCTAACCATACAGTCAAGAAAATAATGCACCACTGTTACATTTCATTTATTAAAGAGAAGACAAGCAAAAGGGAAAGTCAAATGAAAAAATGTTATTTATTTTTTTTTATTTATCTCTTTGTGCATGAGAAAGGAAAGGGAAAGGAACGATTGAATGGAATGGAATAACATGGACCATATCATTGCTTACGAATGAAATTTTCTTTACTTTCCATTTCTTATCTTTAAACTGATGAGATTCGTTATTTATAAATAATTTGGGTTTCCTTATTTAGGTCTGTTCCATTCTGTTCTGTTTGTTTTTTTAATATTAAGATTGAAACTATGCATTTACTAAATAAGACTGAGCGTGTGGGTTGTCTTGTCTCGTCGGCATTTACTTACTTACTTACATGCACACCTTTCCTTGATTCATTTACTATCATGATGATTTTCACTTAGTAAAAAATAAAAGAAAAAAGAGAAACATCGTATACTATTCGATTATCGATCTCTTAAAAAAAGTGTGTACCTTTCAGTGTCAGTTCGAACTTAAAACATCAATTCAGCATAAAAGTTGTAGTATTTTGATATTCACTGTGATTTGAATCCATCTAAAATCTTTTTTTACTCACTCCAGAATTTAAGATGTTTCTTTTTTTTTTATTTTTTTTTTTTATTTCTAACGACAATACAAACAAAGAATTCATTCATTTCATCATGGATCATCATGTATGCTCGAAAATTAATTTTATGCAAAGGCACATGCATGCTTTTAGTTAAATATTACAAACAAAAAGTAAATAGTAAAAGTAAAATACTATCGAAGTACATAAAGCAAAGGAAGTGATATGATGTATTCTAAACCTCGGAATAACTACCATTTCGATTTAAAAAAAAAAAAAAAAAAAAAAAAGAGCGAGGGAGGAAAGGAAGAAATGGACACCTCTTTCTTTTGATATACGTAAAAACTATAGTATCTAAAAGTCATCCTAACCCACGTATTCTAGCTTACTCTTTTTCTTCCTCGCATCTAAAATCTCTACTTCTTGACTCATTTTTGAAATGGGCATACAGCATTGAATTCGATTTCAAGAAGAAAAAAAAAAAAAAAAAAAAAAACATTGGAGAAAGAAGATAAGTGTCATTAAAATGAAATGAAATCAAATCATTGGTTTATTTTCTTCAAGCTGTTCTTGTCCCGACAACAAAGACGGAGAATCCATTATCCACCACACTTTGAGTCGCTGCATTATAACAGTGGATCTGAAAGGAAAACGGAGAGTCTAATTTTTGGGCCATGCAGAGTACAAGCATGGTACCAGACGAAGGGATGGAAGGGGTCACCATGGCTGCAGCATTTGTTGAAGATAATTGAATCGTGGCTCCTCCTGGAAAAGTCACGGTGTAACAACCGGTGCCACATTTTGATACTTCTAGATCAGTCCCGGTGGTGGTGATTTGACCATTTTCATCTACCGTTGCAAAAAATACGACTTGCATTAATTTGTCTTGAGACAAGGTGTTTCTTGTAACTTTGGCACCAGTTACACAATTGCTTGCTAAATGAGCTGTTTGCACAGAAGAGGAAGCGAATTGCGTTCCATCTAATGTCGAAGCAGCTATGTTTTCTCCTAAAATTGTGTTCAGCGCAATATCCACACCTTTGATGGTACGATCTAAAAAAAATAAAAGTATTACGCAATGCATTAAAAAAGAAAAGAAAAAGAAACATGGATGTGAGATGAATTAGATAGAATTGAGATACATATATAGATCCATAAATCTTACATATCAATGGTCGATGTTTTTTCTGTCTTAATTATTAGTTGTTGTTTTTAAAAAAAGACCACAGCACAAGAAACTACATAATAAACTTGTTCATTATCTATAAACATTTGAAAAAAACTAATTTTTACCTTTGATTTTTTCAGTCACAACGGAATTCGAATCCAGGTTCCGAGTTTGAATGGCTAGGTCTGTAATATGTGTATTTGAAATCGAATTAGAAGAAATATGATTCGAACGAATTGCGCCATCTTGAATATGAGTGGAAGAAACACTTGAGGCTAGGAGGAGGTAAAAAAAAAAAAAAAAAAAAAAA
>JADGJU010000053.1:0-19604 GCA_026937265.1 Coelomomyces lativittatus
CAAATATAAAGGGGATGAAAATATACGTCTTTGAAAAAAAAAAAAAAAAAAAAAAAAGTTAAATGTTAAAAAAGTGATTAAAAAAAATTTAAAAACATATTTCCTTGTAACCTACTGTTTCAGCTTTTTGAATCTTCACGGATTGTTACACCACTATTTTATTTTACATACAAATACACTGTCAGGTCTTGACATTTAAAAAAAAAAATTAAGCAAAAATTGCTCTCTCCCCAAAACGTATCGCAATGATTCAATCTGAACTACTTCCTTCTTCTAAAATTCAAATTAAGAGAGATAATGAACTGAATGATCAAGTACCTTTTATTGCTCTACAGCCTGGTTCAAGGTACTGGATCATGCATAGTCTAACTCTCTACGAAATTCAAGAACGTTTACCGATGCTACTTATTGTCCAATCAAAAGGGTATAATTTCTACGTAACCACAATTTCTTTTAAGGTACAAAAACACCTCATTTTCTTATACTTTCGTTTGTTATTTATTTATTTATTTATTTATTTATTTATTTATTTTGCTTCTTACTTCCTCTCTCACACAACATATTTAACAAAGAAGTTTATGATTTAAAAAATATGCAAGTTAACCAGAATTCTTTTTTTTAAATTTTATTTTTCTCTTTAACTTTTTTTTCTTTTCTTTAGTTTATTCTACTTCTCCTAACCTTGGAAATGAACCTCTACCTTATGTAAAGGGCAAAAGCATGTTTACATATACCTATTCGGAACTCGATTTACCCATAAAATGTACACATCGAGATTTAACTACTATAGAGTTATCGGTTTTCATCAAAACACATTTTGAATTTTACTTTCAAGATTCTCTTTCTTTGGCATCCATTCGCGATGCACTGGATACACTGAATCAAGTCAATGGTATAGTACGTGAAGACCATGATTTAACAAAATTAAATAAACCTACTTTATTGCAAGTTTACTTATCATGGTTGTTACAAGAAGTCACTGTTCCCAACAAAAAAGTAGCCATTATTTACAACAAATCGAATGGTACTTCTATACATTTACCAGTTTGGGTTTTCTTCTTTGAAAAAACCCGATAATTTAAAAATAAATGCATTCATTTAATAATGAATTTTAACAAAAATACAGACTAACTTTTGTTTTTATTTTTCTCATTCGTTCTTTAAAAAATCTCTATTTCTTGATTTTTAGTAAGTACATTAAATAAAGTTCTAGAAGCTTTAGATGAAAACACTAAACGAACCCAAAGGCCACTCTCGAAATCAAATCTCAATTCAGGTAAATTTTTAATTCTATTTAAATTTTCTATATTAAAAGTCTCCATTGTGTTTATATTTATAGCTTTGCTGACGTTAAAACCCTAGAAAATCAGATCCAATTTTCGACAAACACACGAATGTTCATTAATCACGTCAAACAACTATGTGCAGGAGATTCTGAATTTCTCGAACAACTTTTGCTTTATAAACAAGTAAGTACCTAAATTAAACGTGTTCATTCTTAAGAATGAACTACTTTTTTTAAAAAATTTAAAAATATTTACAGATTGTTGTCTATTTTTGAATCATTTTTTGTTTTTTTATGTTTTTTTAGCTACAAACCAATATTTGTGAAATTTTTCCCGAAGGCTCAGATTCTCATAGCTGGCACACCGTCATTTCAGCTTTGTTCCGAAAAGATTTATATGCTTCTTGGCGCGATTTGACTTGTGTGACTCAGGAATTAATCAGGCTAGTTTCAGGTGAAACTGAGGAAACGTATTCCCTGGATAACATAGGAAAAGTAATTGAGATGCTTACCAAGGTACCAAGTAAATTTGTTTTTTTTCTTTTTCTCTTTCCTCCTTTTTTTTTCTTATACTTTATAGAAAACAGTCTGCTAATAAGCATTTAATGTATCATAGATTTCTAACTTCATAAAATTAATCAAAGGTTCTCTTCACGCTTGCAGTAAACCCACTTTTTTATGCGTTTTAATAAAATCCTATCACTTTTTTTGCATTTTTATCGTTAATCACTACCCTCTACTCACCCCTCTATCTTTTTTGTAATGATTTAGCCTATTCGATTTAATGCGATTCAATCTTTGTCATTTTATTATTCTCAAATGAGAGAGCTTCAAGACTATGTTGCTAAAGCACAGGAAAAAACAAAGAAATCAAACCATCCATCTTTGTTTAAAGAACCTTTGGCGGTACATATGCGAATTTCTCAAATTTTTAAACCTTTAAATATCTATTAATAATATTTTTTGAAGTTTCTTTTTTGATTTTTAAAGCACACACACATCATAATTTGTAACTTACTCTTCACTGAAAAATATAAATAGCGCGGGAACACATTTAAGAATACAAATGAAATATCTCTTTTTTTCTCGAAGGTTGCAAATTGGATATTAAGTTCGAAGTCTAAGTTGGACGTGATATTGGAATACGTTCATTCTTCATGGGCGTTTGCAGACAAGTTTTATGACTTTTTTAAACGATATGATCAAATATTACGAAAATTAGATGAAGAAGTGAGCCATGTTGCTTTACATATGTTAATGCAACAATGTCAAGTCAGTGTAGATACCTGGAAACAAAAGTTGTCACATGTAGAGATTTTAAAAGTTATGATTGTTCAAAAAGTACGCCGAAACCAACAATTAGGCACCATGTATTCCTTAATGCTATTAAGTGATCGAATATTTATATTGAAAAACATTTTAGATGTGGATGTCAGTGATACACATTTACCCCCACTAGCGGAGCCCGAAAAAATTTTAACACTTCTACAATCAAAGAAGGAAGTTTTGATGGTAAAGAAATGTTGGATGTTAAATGAATGTTTAGTTGGACGTATTTATCCTACTAAATTGGAATTTACTGATTGTCAGGGTACTATGGAATTTGTTATTTGTAAAGGAGACTTTGAAAATTTCTTAACCGCGGTCGAAAAAGTACAATTTTCTATGACTTTAGATGAGAATGAATCATATTGGTTTGGATCCAATGTGTACCTACCTATGTCACTAAAAAAATATCAAGAAACTGTAGCGAACAATTTTTACGACCATGTATTAGATTTGACTTCAAACTCAGAATTTCCTGGCTCCTCCTCTGTATCTCCTTTGTTATCTTCTTGTGTTAGTTTTACTTCTTTTGCCCAGGAAACATCAGACCAAGTACAAAAATTTTTACTTAAATGGTAATTTATTTCTTAATGAAATTTTCATTCTTTTTTTCCCGTTTGATCATTGTGTAACATTTTTAAAACCTTCTTGACAGGGACATTTCAATCTCAATTTTTTTTTTTTTTTTTTTTTTTTTTTGTGGGGGTTCATCTCTACTCTCAATTTTTTTGGCACACATGGTGTACTATCTTTTATCGAGAAAAAAAAAAAGAATCTTTTATAAAGAATTTGGAGACCTTTTAAAATAGATAAATAAATATGTAATATTTAAAAATGGTGTATAAAAACAGTTTACTTAACTTTGAACTACATTGTATATGACTAATTTATTTAAGATCGCTCGCGAAGTGTTTGAAATCGTAACGAACCCACAATATTATCCACTGGGATTTCATGTTGGTGATCATTCCATTAAAATAAATTATGGTTTCTTGACCTCCTTCATCAAAGCCTATGCCCCCTCTCAATTTACTTTAATCACTATGGATTCCCAAATTCTTACGTATCGAAATGAACTTGCATTTCCTTCAGGGTATCCGATTTCTCAACTTTCCATGTTGTTAGACGAACAAGAGCTACAACAGCAGCACCAAAACCCACCTCATACATCTTCCATGGTTCCAAAAACTGAAGTCAAAGAAGTTGATATGCTTGCTGCATTTTATGCTGAAATCAATCAAGGAGACGAAGTTCCTCCTTCCTCTTCTTCTTCTTCTTCTTCTTCTACTCATCCAGCATCAATAGAAGCCTCCGTTCTTTGTCCTACTTCTCCTATTGTACCTTCCCTTCCTAGCTACGATCCATTACCGGTCCCAGAAGAGGAAACCTTCATGGACTTGAAACTCAAAGTCTGTTTTTTATGTTTATGTCAATTTTCATGTAAATCAGGGGTGCGTCGTCACGGCCAAGTATCAACATTCCATGCCAATCGTTTATTAAATCCGTTAGCTGTTCAAGTCGCCTTGGTTATCAAATCTCAAGGTCTGTTGCCCCCTTTAAAGAAACGCCCCAAACGTCGTAAATCTCAAGTACCTGCATTGAAAAAAGGGATCGGGGGTAAACTGTTGGCTAAAATGGGTTGGAGTGGGGGTGGGTTAGGTAAATCTGGAGATGGAATTGTGAATCCATTGGAAGCTACAACATATACGCCTGGCGCTGGAATCGGGGCTGGAGTGGCGGTACCTACAGACATGGTCGTGGCTGCAAAGTATGCAAGGTATCAGCAAGTAAATAATTCGACTATATAAGTGGAGGTCTATCCCTTTTTTGTTTCCTCGAACTCTATTGATTTTTTTTTTTTTCTCTTCGCTTTCATTTTGGCTGTTCTGTAAAGAAGAGCTTAGATTTGTTTTTTTAAAAACTACTTACTTTTTCTCTTTCAAATGTATCTTATCTTTTTTTTTTTTTTTAATTTTGTACTCTCTGATTTCAAACTGAGATCTGTTTTCACTGTGTATACTTAAAGGGTTGTTGATTTATTTTTTTGGTTCATTTCAATCATCTTCGAAAGATTTGTTTGTTTGTTTTTCTATATTTATCTCTTTAAAAATGGAGGAAAAAAGAAAAACAATGTTAGTCGAAAAATGACCTTTTTTTTTTTTTTTTTTTTTTTTTTGAGTATGGTTTTCTCTATGCTCGGAAATAACTTTGCGCAACTTTTTTGTTTTCTTTTTAGTTTTATTCATGGAAAAAGTAACCAGAAGTTCATTTTCGTTATTTTACTTTATAAAATACTTTTATAACTTTATGAACGAGTAAATTCTATTGTCGTTTAATTATAATTCGGTACATAGATGTTATAAGCAATGCAATTTCTTTACTGAACAAAATTTAAACTACTTAAAATCAATGAAAAAAAATAAAAAAAACTTGTTATAAACTGAAAAGAGTTTTGACAAATACATTCAAGAAAAAGTTACAAAGGTTCGACTTTGGTTTGACTTCGAAATATTTATAAACAACCTCAACTAAAACGCGACTTTAAATACCGAAAAAATTCATTTTAAAAGCCTATGATCACAATTAGTAACACAATGGCATGTAGAGTATTACGTTTAAAATTAAAAAAGAAAAAAACGGAGAAAAAAAAAAAAAAAGGGCGAGACTAACCAGGAAAAGATCATCGATTTTTAGGTGAAATTTATATAAACATTTTATGCATATTTTTTCTCATGGATTACATTGGTATTATTTTTATTTAATGTTCAAGGTATGAAATAACATTCTGTTTCTCCATCCTCTTACTTCACACACATTACATAGCTAGTTGTGTTATAGGAGTTTGAGTGAGTCTTGGTCGCGGTTTAAATACATCCTCATACTCTAATAATTCATTTTCCAGCATTTGCAATCGTGTTTTGGGTGACTTGTATGATTTTTCGGATGAGGTGAGTGTTGGGTATCCTTGGTTTTGTAATGGATTTAGTGTGGAAAGAGGAGTGGTGGAGGTTGGCAACAAAGTCTTAGGTGTAACAGATGCAAAATCAGAGACAGAATGAGAATGGACTGGAGGAAGTATTTGTTTTAATGAAGAAGATGGACGATGTGATAGATTGGAGATTGAAAAGGTGTTTGAAATTCGAGTTTGCGTATGCGAAAGAGTTTGAATTCCAGGCTAAAAAGAAAAAGAAAAAAGAAAGAACCGTTTATATAAACACACCATAAAAAAAAAAAAAAAGAACAAAATTAAAATTTTTAAAAAAAGTCCACGGTGTAGAATTCAAATACAAATTAATGTGACAATTTCTTAGAAAAAATGAATGAATAAAAGAAGTAGGAAAAAGGGAAAAAAAAAAAAACAAATAAACGAAAAAAAAAAAAAAAGAAATACTGACATTGAATCCGCCTTTGCCTTGTGAGCGACAATCGGAAGCCTCAAATTCACAGAGAAATGAATCGCCGTATATTTCTTCAGGACCTAAGCTTAGTTCCTGAATCGGATCCAATTCTTCATGGAGGTCTTCTTCCTCTATTTCCTCCTCAAAATCTCCATCTTCACCATCTTCGGAAACAGTATCCCAATCTTTAGGGTCCAAGGGCTCTGTATATTTAGAGACGTACAAATTACCAGTATATGGTTATGGATAAGAAAAAAAAGGAAATAAAAAATGCATATTCAACAAAAAAATTCATTTCAATAGAAAAGATAAATGTAGATTTAGTAATCTCCTTTTATTTTTAAGGCCGTTCTTTTCTGAAATTTAAAAGAAAAACATGAAAAAGAAAAGATAAATACCATGCTCTAATTTTTCCAAAACAAATTCAATTTGCTTGGCAATCGGGGAAGGAGCATTTTCTTTTAGATATCGAAGGAGCTCATGTAAGCCAATAGCGTTGGCCTTGTCTTTAAAGAAAAAGTCATCTAAAAGACTTAAACAAATGCCATGAGCATAGGCTCGCACCATAGGGTCATCATTTTCTAATAACTCACATACAGCTGCCAACATAGCATCTCCGACTTCTTCGGCACGTTTTCTTCCTTCGTTCCTTGACACCAAATTCATTAACAAACCACACACATAAGTTAACCCCACGTCGGAGAGCGCTTCTATATGACCTAACAGTTTCACACAGTCCTGGACAATATTTAACGAAATCAAATGAGATTGAACAAACCTTCGTAAACTCATTTTTTCAAGAATGCCCAAAGAATGGAGTAACAGTGGGGTCATGGTATCTGTTGAGGTTTGAATTAACTGTGCTAGGTTTTCAATTAAAAATGCTTCTCCGCAAGCCAGGTAAGTTCGTCCACAAGAAAAACATGTCATGATATTCAACAACTTGGCAAATTGCTCACAAAGGATTGGGTTTGAATGGAGCAAAAGCGTAAGTAAGTGCTAGAAAAAGGAATCATTGTAATTTTTTTTTTTTATAAAATATTTTTATTAACGGAAGAAAAAAAAAAAGGCTGAATAATAAATGAATTGATTTATTAATCCAAGAAGCTTTAAGGCATAAAAGCTTCTTGGGTTTAGAATATGAGGATGTACAAGAGTTAACTACCTTCTTCGACGCTAATTGTAGTAAATCATACTCAATGTATGTTTTTACAACCTGACGCTTTTCTTGAGGAGTTGGTTGTTGGATTATTCTCTAATTTAGAGATTACATTAATAATAATAAAAAGAACAGTTGGATTCATTTTTAATTTTTTATCTTGGTTGAAAGTTCATGAGAGGGAAAAGGTAAGTTTTTTTAAAAAAATATATGTATTGGGGTTAAAAAATTCCGAGAAGTAAAAAAAAAAATACCATACGCAAGGCATGTAGCAAAACGATACTTTTCGGTTCATTTCCAGGTTCATTTAGCGATAAAATAGATTTAATTTGATCGAATTTCAAGTAAGAAGGTCCATTTTTAGACGTCGAATCGGTACCTTTTTTAAAAATCTGCAAGCGTTCAAGAATCCTAGCAACGTATTCAGGATTAATCTATAAAATTTGTAAATGTAAAAAGGGTAAGAAATAAATTTAAATTTCGAGCATCCAATAACATTGAAGTAAAAGAAGTATACAACGAATAAAACTCACAGTAAGAAAGAAATGGAATCCAATAGTGTGAAAAAAAAAAAAGAAATAAATAAATAAAAAGAAATACCTGTTGCCCATTTAAAGACGAAGCTAAGGTACCGACTAATTCCGAAGCAATGGATAACAAATTATGATAATCCGCTTGTAAAATTTGATGTTTTTTAAGTAACTGAGTTTCTTTTTTTTTTAAGTCTTCATGCCCTTGTAAGAGTTGGACCAATTGCGGTAATACGGTAATTTGAATATTTTGAGTAATAAACTCAGTTAATTTCTCCCGTAAATCAACTATCCATTCTACCTAAACGTAAATGGTATAGATCAATGTACATTATTCATTGTTAAAATCACTCAGTAGATATACAACCCTTTCTTCAATGTATTTCATTAAATTATTTTATTTCATTTTGAGCAAAGGTTTGTGTTGGGTAGATATGGATGTGTGCGGTTGAAGAGTTAAAAAATATAGATGGCGAACATTAGATTAAAGTTTTTATTATTGTTGTTGTTTCTTTCTTTCTAAATAGAAAGGGTGGGAAAGTATTAATAAAAAAATCAGGTACCGACGGAGAAGATGTTGGCAAATGTTGGATGTGTACTTGGATCAGTGAGGTAAGGTAAAGCATAATATGGTAAAAATTCAGGAGACTTTGATAAATGCACTCCTCGAGTCTCTAAGAAGGCTTTGAAGGTTTCTAAAGAAGAGGAAAGAGAAAGCTATGTAACAGTTAAGTTTTTAAGACGAAGATAGATTAAAAAATAAATGAATGAATGAAATAGTCATAGGAATAGAAAAAAAGAACATGTACTTTCATGACCGAAGGATCTACATATCGATGAACGGGGAAGACTGCAAAAAAAATACTTGTATAAAATTCTATTTTCAATGCATTTTCCGATAGTCGAACCGTGCCTGAAAGATATTGGTCCCATAAATTAAAAAATTTACCCCTTTCACCTCGATCAAAAAAAGTTAATAAATCTTCCTTATGAATCCGGTTTTGGGTTGGGTTACAGATCAAATGACATTATGATCATTAGAAATTGTATTGTGTAGGTTAATAATCCATTTCATGTCATGTATGTAGAGATAAGAATGGGTAGAAAGTGTAATAAAAATCGAAAGGAGAACTAAGTGAAGAAAAAAATCAATTGAAATGAAATAACATACTTTGATACTCTCTGTTGAGCAACGTTCCGAAGAACTGGGTATAGGAATGGGTGCGAATGCATACCCCTTTTCTGAATGCTCTTTTTGAAAAAGTTTTGAGGTTTCTAAGTGTAGAGTTACATCGAGGTACTGTATAATAAAAAATAATAAATGAAAAGGAAAAAGAAAACGTAAGAAAATAAACAGAAGCAAGGGGGGTAATTTTTTTTTTTTTTTTTTTTTTTTGTAAAGAACCCCAAAGATAATAGATAATAATGTATAAATATTTAAAGGATCATGAAGAACTTTTTTTTTTAGTCTTCAAATCGTAGGTGGTTAAGTCACTTATTATGTACTGAGTAAAAATGGATAGCAAAGAACCCCACAAAACACACTCTCTCACACTCCACCAAACTTTACAAAAGTTAAATGATGAAACTATAATAATAAAATAATAAAATAATGAAAAAGAAAAAAACGTAGATGCTGAAGAAATACCTCGCGAACGAGACTTGCGACATGAGCCTCTGTCGTCATGGATTTGAGAAGTAATACAAAAATGATGATGCTTCCTTTCTAAAGAAGAAGACGAAGATAAAAAAACATAAATGAATGAAAGAATTAAAATTGTTGTATAATACGATCAAAAGAAAGGGTGATAGTCGAAGAAAGAGGGTGTACTTGGGTGAAGAAGATTTAAGTCAATGAAAATAAACTAAAATACACTAAAAAAAGTATTTTTCAACCTTACCCAAGGAAGATGTAGATGTTTTTGGTAAAAAAAATGGACAAGCCTTCAAGAATTTTGACCATTCCCTTGCATCCTTTACCAACAACTCATTTCATGCATGATGATTGGACCACACGAATAAACCCTTAAAATTTTCATTTTCATTTTCATTTTCATTTTCATTTTCATTTCTTTGTCCTTTAAACTTGGAAAATAAAAGAAAAGCAACACATTCATACATTCATTAAACCATTTTAAAAAGAATATAAATCATAATCTAATTCAATCCATGGAACGGAAACAAACTACTTAAAAAAAAAAAAAAAAAAAAATCGCTTTCATGATTTCTTTTTTTTCTTTTTTCATGACTTCTTTTACTAGTTGGTGGTTGTTTTTCGTCTTAATTATTAACCGAATACAATAAAAAAAATGCTATTAAAGTACGCGCATAGATAGTTTATGGTGATCAAAATCTTCCTCTACTGAGATGATAGAAAAAACAAAAAAAACCTAAAATAGATTTTTACATTGAAAATTTTATATTTGACTGGTTACTCCATTATTTTACCTGTTAGAAAAGAGAGAATGTATTTTTTTATGTTCCTCAACATTCCACTGCTCATCCAGAATTCATATTCAAATTTCTTCCCTCTATTCCTTGCAGTTTTAGCGAATTAAAATTTAAATTTAAATTTAAAAAAAAAAAAAAAAGGATGACTCTTTATTGAACTCCTTAAACTCAAAGTGTTTATTTTTCATTATTTTCCCCATCTCGGTATTATATTAATATATGTGCACTCTTTTTAAATTCTTTTGTTTGTCATTAACATAAATCTTGACGCGTTGAATATTCTTTAATTCATTGATCTTTATGCATAAATATGAAAAACGAACTTACCATTTATTTAAAGAGCATCATTTGAAAATAAATAAATATTCAAAATTGTATTTTTCAACTTAATCAAATCCTTTTTTAATTGTATGCAGAGGAAAAAAGAAACAGAAGCATAAATCTGCATTCATTCATTTCATTTATGAATTGCTGAAATATGATTAATATGGGGAAACTTGATAATCAATTTCAAGCATGAATGAAAGTCATAATAAAAAGTTCTATTAAATTGTACTAAATTTTTTAAAATTTAAAGTGTAGTTTGAATTCTCTAAATAGTTTTTCACTTTTCTTTTTTTTTTTTCGTTTTCCTTCGATTAGTCAGTAAAACAATAAAAGGATATTTTTTTTTTAGAATTAGTAAACAGATTCTGTTTATCTTTGTTTCCCATTTGAAACACTTATACCGAAGTAAGTTTAAATGAATATTAGTGAAAAGGTAGCTTCAGGATTTTATAAAGGAGCAAGCGTTGATGCAGAAATACTTCAAGAAAATGATAGGAAAATTCCCTTAAATTTAGAAATTCTATCTATATTTATGACGAATTTTTTAAAAAAAGTGTTTAGATGGGTTGCTATAGCACCTTTTTTACTATTCGTGAAGAGATATTTTGGAGGTATTGGGACTACCCTCCCACTTTACTATTCTTTGTCTTTCATTGTTCCGCAAAGGTGTAAAAACTGGAAATGGTATTCTTGGAAGAAGAAAAGAAAAAAAAAAAAAAAGATTTTTTTTTTCATTTTCTTAATGGATGATTTGGTGAAGAACTACACTAGTCGCTCGAAAATTCAATTTTAAATGTAACCTTAGTGCTCAAATTCTTTGGTTAAGAGAGACGAGTCAGATTGTAAATGAACTGGGCATTGTAAACTCTAAAGGATGTGGCTTTATTTTCTTTTGTCAAAATTGATGAAGGAACCATAAGTCAGTCCCCCCCTGCTTTGAAAAGACGCTCGCGTTTGTTTCCGAACTCAGAAAATAGACAAGAAGAATTGTAATATTTTTTGTTTATTGCAATCAAATGTAATAAAAATGTGTTAAATTAATAAATAAAATTCCTTCCTTCACCCCTTTTTTTCTCCTATCTCCCCTCCTTTCCACTATTTCCCCTAATAACCAGTGAAGTATAACTTACTGGGAAAGGGATATATACTAACATCATAATGGGAGAATTAGTTAAAAAAGGTAATATGTCGACATTAGAGGTTTTTTGAATTTCATCAAAAAAATTAAAAAGGTTAAGTAAATATGGTAGTACTTTTGCATTCCTTAATAGGCTGTATAAGTTGTTTAAGTTTTAATATGTTTACCAAAGTTTTATAGTACATAATATGATTAAGTGAATTTTTTTAAATGTTTAAATGAATTTAAAATGTAAAGGAAATGCATACTTATAGGTAAGAATACATGGGATTTAAGTGGTGAATATTAAAAAAAAAAAAAAAAAAAAAAAGGTTTCATAGTAAAGTAGAAAATATTTTGATGCTAAAAGAAAATAGTATAGTTACATGAAAATATACATATCGAGAGAAAGTACGAGAATACAGTTGATTGAAATATACAGTATATTTGTGTTTGGGGGAAAAAAAAAAAGAAATAAAATTTAGAAAAAGTATGACCAATGGCATAATTTTTATGCCAATTCTTCTTCATTCTCTTCAACAATTGGTAGCAATACAGTGGCAGAATCCCCTAAGCCAGGGACGGCGGGAGGATTTGAATGTTTCTAAAAAAAATAAAAAATTAATTAGTTTACGGACACCCTATTTAAATGCTGAAATTTAAAGGGATAATATGCTGGGTTTTGAGCCTAGTAAAGATAGGTAAAAATTAAAATTAAAAAAAATTGACGAAAGAGAAAACGTACCAAGGTAATATTAACTTCAGGGAGGGTGGAGGAAGTGGAAAGATCTTCTTTTAGCTGTAATTGCGCAATAGAGGCGTGAATATCCTTTACACAGGCTTGTCCATAGGGACACCTATCTAATAATTTCAATAAATCCACCATCTGCTCCACTTCATGTAAAATAATTTCTAAGCGTTTGGATGAATGGGGACTATTATAATAGCTTAAAAACAACGCATCACGAACATAAGTAGTATGAAGCTGTTGTTTGGGATAGTTTTGGGTGAGGATCTGAACAAAGGTTACTAAATTTTTTCTTTTTAATTCATCTTGTTCTAAATATAACGTCTGAAATACTTCCTCCTTATAGTCTAGATTCGCATCAATCTGTCGCAACTGTACCAAATCATACAACCGTAAGGTTATTTGAACATTTGCCAATGATCCAAGTAACAAGATATACTCACATAAAGGGTCCAATATCAGTGATGGGGGAGCTTGCATTAAGTACTTCACCTTGTACTCCTTTTTTTCCTTCATTAGCATCAATAATTGAGATTTAGAAGGTGGTGGTATTTTTTTCTTTGGTGAAGTAGCGGATAAGGGTGAATAATTTTGCACATACTTCCGAACTATTTCGAGGATGTCTCGTAAAGTTGTTTGCGAAATGACTGCTGCAGACCGTTCACGAAATGAAAAGAGGGAAAAAATAGAGGGTCTCAAGGATACGCGATCCATAGGTATCCCGTAACCTCGCTGTTGACGTTCTTGAACCTTTCTTGCCAAGGGTGAAACCAGTTTTGAAGTGGGACTCGTTACAGAGCATTTAGAAAAAATAGAAGGTGCAGTAGACATCCCCGTTTTGTCTGAAGGTGAATAAAATTCGTGAACCCCTGACTGGACCTGGGCTTGCATAGTGCTACCAATAACATAATTTCTTAAATAATTGTATCTTCGACGAGCAAACGAGCTCCAAACCATTTGAATATAATCAGATTGATGTAAGTGATCGATGGTTTGCAAAAAAATTGATATACAGCTTTGAAGATCTATGCTAAGCTTTTGAAGTTTACACTGTGACTTTTGTGCCAAGGGATCTAAATATTGACTGTTTCCATTTTTGACGTTTTATATGACGTGCAGCATATATGGAAAAATGAATTAACGAGAAAAGACGAATAATCCAAGAAATGTCATGAATTTTTGAAAAAAAAAAAAAAAAAAAAAAAAAAAGGGAAACCCCCCCAACTCGCTCCTTCTTTCTACTGACTTACGTTGATAAAGGGGTATGTGTATATGTGTGTATGTGTGTATGTATGAGTAGGTGAGGTTTCAACTTTCGTCTTACGTGGCTAGTGTTTTCCCCCTCTCTCCTCCCCCGTCCATCCATCCATCGATCGATCGATCCCATCGGAACACATGCAGGGTACTTCATATGCAATTAAAAAAAATAAAATAATTAATTAAATAATTAAATAAAAAAAATAAGAAATCCCATCAAGACGACGAAACGGTGTGGCAGTGGTCTTAGTCAACGGGCCTAGTTTCATGGACCCCCTCCTCTTTCACTTTCACATTCATTTTCTCTTTCTGGGTCACCCAAGGCAACAACGACGTGGGATCGGCTCCAGGGTTGGATCTCGCTGCCTTAGGTGGTTCGTCATGGTTGGGGTCCAAGGGAAGGGGGGACGACGACGACGACGACGACGAGACCGTGCCTGGATCCAAAGGGTCCATTAAAAACTTATCTTTAAATGGACGAGGACCTAACAAGGCGACCATGTCTTCTCGATTCAACACTTCCTTTTCCAACAACACTTGAGCCACTTTCATGATGTCTTCGCGTTTCGACGTTAACAACTGGACCGTGCGTTCATACGCCGTGTGAAGCAATTGACGCACTTCTAAATCAATCAAATGACCCGTGGCTTCGGAGTAAGGTTTGGTGAACCCTTCATGACTTAACGACGAGGACGAGGACGCGTTGGTTGGGAACGAAACGTACCCGATGGTCGAGTTCATGCCGTATTGAGTGAACATGGCGTACGCCAGTTTGGTGACTTTTTGTAAATCGTCTTGAGCACCCGTGGTGATGGACTTGAAAAACAATTGTTCAGAAACCCGACCGGCCAAGGTCATGCTTAATCGATCCATCAATTGCACTTGTGAATACAAGTACATGTCTTTCGGTAAATACTGCGCATAGCCTAACGCGGCAGACCCTCGAGGAATGATGGAGACTTTGAGTAAGGGATCCACGTGTTCCAAGTACCATCCTGCCACGGCATGGCCTGCTTCATGGTACGCCACGATTTTTTTTTCTTCTGGGGACAACACCTTGGTTTTCTTTTCTAACCCAGCGATCACCCGTTCAATGGCTTGTTCAAAATGCACCCATTGCACCGACGGTTGTCGGTACCTTGCAGCAATCAACGCGGCTTCATTACAAATGTTATGGATGTCGGCCCCGGAAAAACCCGGGGTCAACAACGCTAATTTTTGAACCAAGGTGTCCTTGTTTTGTAATGGATCCAATTTAATGGGTTTTAAATGCACCTTAAAGATTTGTTGACGTCCTTGAAGGTCAGGTTTGTCAATGACAATGTGTCGATCAAATCGACCCGGTCGCATCAACGCTGGGTCCAAGACGTCCGGTCGATTGGTGCCGGCCAACACCACAATCTGTTCGGAACTACTAAACCCATCGATTTCCACTAAGATTTGATTCAAGGTAGATTCACGTTCATCGTTGCCCCCGCCCAAGGACCCATGACGACCTCGCGCTTTCCCAATGGCATCGATCTCATCGATAAAAATAATACAGGGGGCTTGTTTCCGAGCGGTGGCAAATAAATCTCGTACACGACTGGCCCCCACCCCGACAAACATTTCTACAAACTCCGACCCCGACACCGAAAAAAAGGGGACATTGGCTTCACCCGCCGTGGCTTTGGCCAGTAACGTTTTCCCTGTGCCTGGAGGTCCCGAAAGAATGGCCCCACGAGGGATTTTGGCCCCTAAATGAAGGTACACGTCCGGTTGTTTTAAGAACTTCACGAACTCCATGATTTCTTCTTTGGCTTCGTCGATCCCGGCCACTTCTTTGAACGTGAGTTTCACCTCGGTGTCTACATTGAACAACTTGGCCCTGGATTTCCCCATACTAAACAACCCACCCCCCATCCCGCCTCCTCCACCCCCTACCCCCCCACCCCCACCTCCACTGGCCCGTCGAGCTAACCAAAGAAGAGAACCTAACAAGACCAACGTGGGGGTGACGTTGTACAGCAAGGGCCAAAGGTTGAGTTGAGTGGTGTAATAGACGGGGATCCGATCGTGCACAGACACCTGTAATTCCCGTTGCACGTCGTCCAAACGTTGTTCAAACAAGTCGACCGAACCTAACGGTAAGTAGTACTGGTACCCAAACCTTCGTAACAACGGTTGTTCTTGAAACTGAGGTGCGTCGGGACGTAAATAGATGTACGCCACGTGTTTATTCACAATGACCACCCGGTCCACCACCCCACGTTCCACCATCGATGCACGAAACCCTTGCCAAGTGGTTTCGTACGTCCCTTCCTGGTTAAATGAAAAGTACACGGTCAAGGCCAAGGCCCCCACCAATGCGGAAAGTAAATTCAAGTTGAGTCCAAACGGTAAAGGTGGAGGAGGGGATGAAGAGGACGAGGAAGGTTTCTTTTTAGAAGGGGAAGGTGACGTCGTCGTAGGTTCTTCGTCCTGTGATTTTTCTTCACTTTCAGGGTTAAAAAAGGGAGAGGTGATTTCTTTTTCTTTTTCTTTTTCTTTTTCTTTTTCTGTTTCTTTTTTGGTTTCTGTTTCTGTTTCTAACTTTTCATTCTTTTTCTTTTCGAAGAATGACGACGATGAAGACGACGAGGTAGACGGGGTGTGATTCTTGGAAGTGTTTTTTTTCTTCAAATGGATAGAAGCAGGGGGTTGAAAGTAAGGTGCAAAGCCTCTAGGGACGGAAGGAGGTCCACCGTGTTTAGGGGTGGCATGAGCCTGGGTGGGAGTGGAAGAGCGAGGTGGGGGTGGAGCGGAGCACAACGAAGAGATCGAAAAGGGGTGAGAGAGACGAGGTGGACAAGCATGAAACCCAGTCCAACCCTTAGGATGGGTGGAAGACTTCCATGCCAAGCCTCTTTTGAAAGAGAGGAGAGTCGATAGACAAAAAGGAGAAGACGAAGAAAGGAAAGCGTGGAAGGGGTTGTTTTTTCCTATGGAGATCCATGATGACCTAGACCTATAAGTAAAAAGAAACGAGAGATTCGAAAAAACGACTTTTCTTCTACCTTCAGCCAGACGAAGTAGACGAGGTTTAGAGACGAAAAGGGATGACATCCAATGTTAGAAAGAGATAGATGGGAGGGGAAGTGTTGACTTCTTTTCTTTGTTGGTGTGTGTGTGTATTGTGTGTATGTTATTAAACCAAGAAAAAGAAAAAGAAAAAAATAAAATAAAAAAAAACTTTAATTCAAACTTAATCAACCTCATGAAAAGTTTAAAAAGTTTTACATTTTTTTTTTTTTTTTAAATTTCATTTCAAAACTCAAAGTCAGGTGATGTAGACGAAGAAGAAGAAGCAATAACACGTGTTTTGATTTGATAACGTGGTCTTTGGGGTTGGTTTTCCCCTTTCGAGGTTCAGAAAAAAGAAGAAGCAATTCCATTCTTAAGAAATGTTAAGTTGAATCTAAATCTAAACGATACTAAATTTTTTAAGAAATACTTACTACAAGTTTGGTAAAGAAAAGAGGGGAAGTGCCTTGGCCTATTTCTATCTCTCTTCAGGGTATTTTTGAAAGCAGTTCATTCCATTTTTTTTTGTCATTTTTTCTATTTTCTTTTTCGTAAAGTGAACGGATGTCATTGAAAAGTCATCATCATGAAAACAGATCATTGTAAATGGTTTTGTCTATTCTCTTTCAATAAATAAAATCCATATTTCAATGGAAGGATACAAACATAAAAGTGAGAAAAAAAAGAAAAAAAAAAACTTAAATTAAAATCAATAATAAACTAAAGAGGGTAAGAGAAAATGGCAGTAGAGAAAGTGTTCAGTGATTAAACACTTTAATTATAAAGAGAATGAATACATCTATTGATCTATCTATCGAAAGTTTAATATAAAAAATAGGGTTTGGAATGAAAAATTCATTGTGAAAGGGATGATGACATATGAGTTTATTCACTTTGTATGGATGATTGTTCAGATTAAAAGAAACAAATTAAAGAAGGAGTTTACAAAGAAATTGTATTTAAGTGAAAAAAAAGGAAATTTAAGAGGAAACAAGGAAAAAAAAATAAATATAAATATTATATCATAAACTTTATTAATTTATTAAATAGATTTAAAGTCAACATTTTTTTTGTTTTGTTTTGTTTTGTTTTCTCTATATCTTTACGACAAGCTGTTCTTCCCAACAACGGAATAGGCGTTGTCTTTCATGACAGGACTTGTATTTGGGAACCCACTCAAAAAATTCATCTAGTTCATTAAATGGGGCATACATAGAGGCGTAAAAGAAAAGAAAATTGGAAAAAGTCCACTTCTCTTTGATGGGAGGAAGAAGGTTTTCTTTCACACATTTTTTTTCTTTTTCATTGTATTGGTAAACGACTGATAATCTTGAAAAATATTTGGAATCAAGGATCTCTAGAAAGTTCTTCTTCTGACCATGTTCTTTCAAAAAGGTTTGTACCATCGAAAATACTAGGTCGAATCCCTTGTCACCTAGATACACGAGTAAGAAATTTTCTTTTTTATCATAAAGAACTCTCCCAGAACCAGGGATCCCCAGGTCAAACCAATCTGATAAATGCCGATTGAATTGACCAATATATGATTGAATGAAATCTTCATTAACGTTTTTTTCTTGTACTGTCTTCTCTAAAACTGCTGCTACAAAGGATTGTAAAACTTGCAAAAAAACACAAGGGTCTATGACTGGGATGCATAGCTTTTGGTCATTTTGTTTAATAGCGAGTTGATACAGACGTGAATCTGATGGAAAAAACTTTCTTTTCTTTTGGTCGTCAATGCTTTTAGAAACCATGCTCTTGTCCATCCCTGATTTTGAAAAGGGACTTGAATAACATACTGGAAAAGAAAGTAACTGAAAAATAAGAAGGGTTGTGATAAAAAACTTCATTGTATGCTTGAAGTCCATGACGAAGAAGAGAAAAACTAAATAAATAAATTTAAAAGTCGACGTTTTAAAAAGTTAAAAAAAAAAAAAAGAAAAGAAAAAGAAAAAGAAAAAAAAAAGAAAAAAAAAAGATAGGAAAGACCTACACTTGCTTATTTCTATTACCTTTGTTTTTATAAGGTTTGGGATGATTATAACGATAAAAAAAATAATACTAATGTAATACCTTGGGAGAAAGAGTTGAAGTTCTTGGTTTTTTATTAGAAGCCAAAAGAGAAGTTACTTATAAGCATACAACTCATGAAAGAAGAAGGAAAAAGAAAGAGTGTTCCCCATTAGTGTTAAGGAAACCACTACTTTAATAACCAAGGAAATAAGGAAATAGAAAAGACCAATGAAAGAATAAAGAAAGAAAAATTGATCTCGTACTGTTTACTATTTAATGTTAAATTAAAACCTGTGAGGTCTGTACGAAAATTGATTTGTCAAATAGTAGTTTTTTTATAATAAAATCCACTACACTAAGGTTGTTGTTGTTGTTTTTTTTTTTGAGCACATGGTTTTTTTTTTTTTTTTTTTTTTTTATAATTAAAAAAAAGTGTTAACTTAACTCTCCCTCCCTTTCTTTTTTTATTAAGTATTAAAAAAACAAAAACAAAAACAAAATACACAAACCTTTTTTTTAAAATATATGTCATAGTTAAAAACATTTGTTTTGTTTGTTTTAGTTTTTTATTATATAATAGAGAGATAGAGATAGAGAAAGATATAGATATAGGATAGGATAGAAATAAAATAAAATAAAATAAAAAATGAACTCAGTTAAAAAACAAAACACACACACACATGACTTTTCTTTAAGTTTAACAAATATAAAAAAAAGGAGTGCAAGGGTCATTCCTCCTGTTACAAAAAAATAAAAAACTACCTACACTGGTGAATTTTTTTTATAAACACTGTTGAAGGGGTCACGAGTGAATGATAAAGAAAGTTTTATTTTCTTAAAAAAAATAAAAGGAAGAAGTCAAATAGGTCCAAGTTGCAATGATAATAAAAAAATACTTTATTGAAAGAGGAGAGTAAAATAAAAGATGATAACAAAGTTAAGTTGATT
>JADGJU010000054.1:0-19552 GCA_026937265.1 Coelomomyces lativittatus
AATGGTTTTTAGCCTTCAAAACCAAAAAAAGGAAAAACACATTGAACACGAACACAAGCACATCCAATACTTCATGGATATTTTGGATGTTACACTTTATTTTCTTTACACTCTCACTTTTTTTTTTTTTTAACCATCGTGTAGTAGGAATATTATTTTTAAAATTTTCAATTTCAATTGTAAATATTTCATGTCAATAGGATATTTTCCTTTGTTCATCCCTGCCTTCTTTTAAACTTTATTCCCCCCCTCCTACTTGTATAAATGAGTCTAAACCTAAAATTTGTGAAGAAGAAAAAGAAGCACAAAAATGGATTTTTTATTAAAAAAAGAACCGTTTTTTTATTAACCCATTGGATTCAATAACCTTTTCTCCTCTTTCAATCTGCAAAAAAATGGATATTAAAAAAATAAAATTTAACGAATGCCTTAAAGAATAATAATAAAGAAAAATAAAAAATTACTAACTGACTAAAAAAAAAGAAAAAAAGTAAGAAAATGATGAATTAAAAAAGTTAGCATTTGTTATTGTTCGCTTCAGTAACATGTCCAATAAATAGAGGTGCTCCAGATTCAGCTTCGACAATAACATGATAGAAAGCTGTATTGAATACAATCTCTTCAGAAAGTCCAAATGACCTGAGAATAGTTTCCACGGTAGTAATTCCAGTGGCCGATGCTCCATTCTCATCAACGCAAATGGTCGTTTTTTGTTTCATTTTTATTTTTTTTACATCGCCAAGGGAACTGAAATCTTTGTTTTCGTCAGCTAGCAATGCAGGAAATTGGGTTTTATCAAATTTGATTTCTTCATCCAATTTGTAAGACGGCATTGTAAAAGTAACGCTACCTTCTTCCGCATTCAACAGTTGAGTATGGACTCGACTTAAAATATCTGAGGTCAACCGAGCACCGTTCTTTACTTGAATCATATAAGAATGAACACCTGGAACACGATCGGCTTCACCCTTATTAATGGACTCCTTTCCAAAATAAAGTTGAACAGCAGTGTACTCATTTTGTTGGAGATATTTCGTTTTCAGGTCGTCAACAGTAATGAACCGAATACCATTTTGATTCATGAACCTTTTTGGGGACTGTTCACGTTGGAATGGACGTTCCCAATTAAATTTCAATGTGAGGACGTTAAAGAAATAAAGATTTCTTGGGTCTTCAACTTCTAACTTTTTTACTAAGCCCTTTGTACTTTTATCGACAAATGCATTAATTTGTTCAGAGCTATGGAAGACACTAGTACCAGCTAAATGAAAGACATCTGAAGCTTTAGATTCCAAGGGAAGAGTTCTTTGAGGTGGATCGTAAACTATATTGACGGAGTTCACATTCAACGTTTCCAAATACTTATTGATGCCTTGAAAGATATTTGGTTTCACATTTACTAAGCTTCCAAGCTCACGAGCAGATGCAGAGTTTTCAGTGGCTATCTGTTTGAATACACCCAAAGCCGCATACAATCCAAATGGAGTTATGGCTTTAAATCCTGTTCTTAATTTCTTCATGTACTCGCCTGAAAACGCAGTGACACCTTTTAACGTTCCGATAATGGTTCCATGGTCTGGAGCTACGTAAGGTGTAGCTTGAGTATTCGCGGATGTCGCCTCTTTATCAATGGAAATAGGAGCGCTTGCACGTCCGTCGTCTGTAATAAAAACACGGTACCATCCTACTTTAGGAACCTTTGAAAGAATCCCTTGAAAAATGCAGAAAAATAATGCCGCTAAGAGAAAAATTCGAGAAAACTTTAAACCAGTCATTTTAGTAGTTTTAAAAAATAGATGTAAAAAAACTAAAACAAAGAGAAGAGTAGAAATACAGTCCAAAAGTAATTTTTGGTAATGAATTTCCAGTCAACTTGATAAAAGCGTAATTTGAAAGTTAAAAAGTGTTTAAAAAAAAAAAGTGAGGAGTAAATACTTTGAAATTTTAAAATGAGACCTAAGCAAGTAAAGGACTTAAGAAGTGGAGGAGACCTTCCCTTTTTATACCTTACAATATATGCATGTAAGCTCTTGCCAAATTGTAATTAAAGAAGTCAATGGAAACAAAGTGGTACTGAAAAGTAAACTTTTATGGGTACTTTGAATTTCGATACAAGCAATGAAGACCTAAGCCCTCTTCTTCAGTGGTATTCGGGTCACAATGTACAGAAAAAAAGATTTAAATGGTTTTTAGGTTCCACTCCCTCGTCTCCCATGGCACTTTTTTTAAATTGCCCATCACATTTTTAAATATAGAACCTTAAAAAAAGTATATATTTATATATCTTTCTATTTTTTTCAAAAAAGAAGGACTTAAAAAAAGCCACAGATGTTTATTATTGTCAATTAGCCAATAGCAAAAAGTTCGACCTATCCCCTTTAAATGATATACAGGGCCATAAAAGATAAAGAATACAAAAAAGTCATTTTGACAAATTTAATTGTATTTTAATTCGATAGATAAATTGAATGTAAAAAGAAAAGAAAAGAAAAGAAAAATTAAGAAAGTCAGTCATTTCTTTTTTTTTTTTTTTTTTTTTTTTTTCTTCGACATCTAAAGAGTATGGATTTTTCTTTTTTATCCTTTAAGCCTTCATGTTTATGCTATTCTCCTTTCTCTTAATCTATCATTTTTGTAATAATTATTTTTAAAATAAAAGAAAAAAGAAAAAAAGAAAAAAAGAAAAGAGGTTTAAGTATCAAATGCCGATAAGATAAAAACAAAACTTTTCCCTATTTTTCAATTAAAATTTTCAATGGAATCTTTTCAAGGTTTTTTTTTAGTTCTCCACATAATTGTGATTGAATACCATTCACTTAATTTAGTAACAATAGTTGGAATAGTAATCTTTTTTATATCTTTTTTTTTTATTTTTAACTTTACGATTATTAAGTTATTTTTCTCCCAAATTTTTTTTAGTGTCTCAAGTGAATTATAGTAAACCTTAAAAAATGCATGAAATAGAGAAGTTTTTTTTTTTTTTAATACATTAATTTTTAGCTAGAATAAGAACAAAAAGAAATAAAGGGATTCTAAATTCGAACACTATGTCCAATCCATCGATTCAGAATATTGAGGTAATTTTGAAGATGAATATCGTTGCGGACCTTGTTTAGTAGGTGTCTGCTGTCTAGAAAGAGGCTTATTTAAAGAAGAAGAAGGAGGAGGAGGAGGAGGCAGATGAAGAGCTGAATGGATGACACCTAGTTTTTCTCCATGCGATGCTTCTAGAGTACTGTTTTTGTACATTTGTGACTCGACTTTTATTGTTCGAGAAGGATTGGACAAGAACTTAGTGGAATCAATCGTTGAAACTACTGGATTACAGAATGACAGAAGTAAGTCTAGATACATGAGAAGTAGACGGGGGTCCAGGTAAAGTAGGATTAAACTGAAAATGTGAGTTTATAGGTGAAATCCGTCAAAGTGTTGTTAATAAATACATAAAAGTTAAAAAAAACTCGTATTTCTAAATGAATTCATACTTTTTTGGTGGGTTGATACAATTTTCGAAAACGTTCTTTATCTCCTAAACAATTTCCAAATGCATTACCAAATAACCTTAAGGTACGTTTTAGTGCATCAGTCGAAGCTTCTTTTTTTTCCTGAACACCAGAAAGAAAGGAAAAAAAAAAAAAAAAAAAAAAAAAAGAAGGATAAAGGCATTAAAAAAAGGGAAGAAAGAAACGACTAAACGAATTGTGAAGCAATTTTGAAAATTAAAAAACATGAAAAGGTAGACTACTTTTTCAATGGCTAACCCTTTGGAGAGTGTATTTTCACTTAGTCCGTATCCATTATCCTAAATAAGTTTCAAATAGAGAAATAAAAGTGTGTGCCAATCTATATGAACGTTTTCAAGCGAAGTTCAATTCATGAATATCACGAAAAGAAGAAAAAGAAATTTAAATACTGTGCTTTACCTCATGATAAGGCCCGTCTTTTAATGTAACTCGGACTCTACAATGTATTCCAACAGACCATTACTCGTTAAAGAAATATTTTTAACCAAAAAAAAAAGAAAGAAAAGAAATACAATATAATAATATGATATAAAGTTATCTTCTATCTTTATAAAGAAAGATGAAAATAGAAAAATAAACTAATATAAAAAAAATCAAATGAAAACTCGTAAATGCGTTATCAAGATGGTTTCGATTGAATCCGTCAATGAGTATTTATAAAGGAGTGAGTGTGATTAGGAAAATTTTACAAACCTTTAAATAGGGATTCGATTTAAAAAAAAAAAAAAAAAAAAAAAAGTTTAAAAGTTTAAAAGTTTAAAAAGGGGTAAAAAAGGTTGAATAAAAAATCTTTTACAAGAGAAAAATCAAATTATAAAAAGGTTGTAACTAAAGTATAGATATATACTTTATAACTAAAATTAAGTTAAAATTCAATGGATTGAGTCTGTTACTAAGCTTTAATAATAAGTAATACAGAAAATAAAAGATTTTCCTTTTGATAATAGGCATATGCGCTCCAAGACGCGTAAAGGAGGTAAAAGGTTGAATTTAAAGTGTAAATGACTAAATATAATTTTTAAAAAAAAAACTTAATGACAAATCCTCATTGCGCATTAAATTTTAAATCGATGTTCAAAAAGTAAATTTGAAGTTTGCCCGTTAATTTGTGTGTCAATCTTTGAGCATTTTTTCGTGAGCATTAGCTGTAAAGAGATTTCTTCTTTACATCCACTTATCCTATTTATTTTGATAGCCAAAAGTAAGACTTCTTATCGTTGATTTTACAACTCTTGAAAGCCTTTTAGGTTGAAGAAAAAGAGTTTTACAAAAAGAAAAATTGTTTACTGAAGAATCTAAATAAAAACTTTAGTAAAAAAAGAAATTTATTAAGATAACTTGAAAGTTCAATTATCCGTTCTCCACTACTTTTTATACCATTTTAGTATTCCCTTATTACATTAGGACTCTTCTTTGATATAAAATTCTTAAGATCAGAAAAAAATTTTAAAATAAATTTAAAAAAACGAAGTCCGTCAAATTAAACAATTGAAAAAACACGATTAAAATGTTATACATTAAGTCAGAAAAATTCCCATTCTTTTAAAGTCAAAGAAATTGGGGAAAAATTTAACAGAAATTTAAACTTAAAACCTTGAAAAGAAAGAAAAACATACTTGCCATGCCATAAAAATATTGAATCATAAGGCATTCTCATACTGCTTGTCAAACAATTGTCTTATAAATGTTCCCTTCCAAATGTAATTTTTTTTCGCTAAGTAGAAATCCTCCCAATCATTTTAAGAGAGAAAAAGATTTTTTTTTTTTTTAAAGTCAATATGACAAAATGCTCATGATTTTCTATTCACTGAAGAACTAAGAAATCATACAGTGGCAAACTTAAACAAAGTTCTCTATGGCATGCGACAAAGCCCATTACCTTGGGATCAAAAAAAATCGATGAATCTCTGCAAAAGTTTGAGCTTAGTCTTTGTGAGACAGAGGCATATGTAAATGTTTAAGGTAAATCACTATTACTTTGTTTTATAGCCATTTATGAAGATGCTATGGTTGTAGCAGAACCAACAATACTGGAAGTGGTAGTGTAAAAATAAATTACCTTGCAATTCAATAGGTAATTTAATGAATTACAAAGTCCAATGCACTGCTCTGCCACTGATTTTATTTCAGACATGAAAAAAAAAAATTGGGAGTTTACCAAAAAAAAACCCAAATGAAAATTTTTTTTTATATAAACTATTAAAATTTTTAAAAAGAACATGTTATTTGCCTGACACTTGCATAAGTGATTAAATTTTTTTACAAAGAAATTTATAAAAATTTTCATTTTTTTTTTTACTTTTTTACTTTCAACTTTGTTTAGTTCAATTAGAATTTTCGCTTTTTTCCCGTGTCGCTTAAATGGACTATGTTCGAAAACAGGAATAAACTTGATGAAACTCTTTAAAATATTAAGTTTACAGTGCTTTGTTCATAACAAAAAAAAATATTTGGAGCCACTTTTATGTCATTTAGCATGTTAAATTTTTTACAATGCTCACAAGATGGGGAAAAAAAAAGAAGAGGACGATGATAAGGTGAGATCACTCAGGAAAGTATAAATTAGAATGTATGCGCATGAAGTAATCAATGGTAATAGCAATATAAAAAAGTGTGTTGTCCTCAAAATACTTTTTTTTTTAAATTAAAAATTTTTATCAAGTATTTATACCATTTTTTGATTTGCTTATAATTATCCAGAAAATGGTATTGAATAATATTAAATTAAAATAACATTTACAGAAGAAAAAAAAAAAAAAAAAAAAAAAAAAGAATTTTCCAACATTGTAATTGCACAGTAAAAATGAAAGGGCTGAATGCATGAAAATCAAAAGTAAATTGTGAGAAATGCGAACCAGTTAATCGAATAATTTTCGTAAGCCACGAAATCTTGGAGTCTTTGTCCTAATGATCCGACGTGGAAAAAAGAAAGAAAGAAAGAAAATTAAAAAAGAGAGGGAAGGATGAGTTAAGTTATCGGGATTTTAAAGTGAAAAATATTCACAAATTCCTCGCAAGTTTGATAGAATGAACCATCTATATTTAATCCACTCCACCTGCACTCCAGATGATTGTATTTAAATTAAAGAGACCAAAATCTGGGGAAAAATTTCTCCTCTCATATAAAAACTTCTGAATTTCTTTTTCAATACCTTGATATTTGAAGCATTCAATTCATCTTCATCAAACAGACCTATTCCAAATTCTGAAGTGTGAATAAACTCAGATATCAAATCGTGTAAAAAACGAAATGGAGGTTTTGAAAGTAGTTTTTCACTTAATGGGGTTTTTTGAATAAATGGGGAGAGACACTCGATGGTGGTTTGACAGAATGCTTCCGACGACATATTTAAAATAAGTCAGGGATTGCAGGTACAGAGAAATTAAAAAACTAAAGTTAAGATTCAAAAAGAAAATGTTCTGGTTGTCTCAACTACAACTTGCATTACAAGGCTTGAATGGTAAACAAACTTCAGAAAAAGAGGAAGAAATAAAAAAAAAGAAATTTTAAATGCACACTCGTATCTGAAATTTCTTTTTCAGATGCATTCTAACCATTTTAAAAAATGTTTCGAATTAAAAAAAGCCATCACTTTAAACTCCGGGATTTTCTATTCCATTTCTTAAAATTTCTTTTTTTTTTAAAAAAAACTTATCAAATTGAGAAATGTAAATAAAAATTTATTTCATTAATTTCCAAAAAAAAAAAAAAAAGAAAAACAACTAAATAAAACATTGGTGAACATTAATGAACAGAGGATACACTACGGATACACGAAATAATTTTAAAAAGAAATTACCCAATACGAAAAAAAAAGAGGCTTTGAAAAAATGAATTTCTCGTAATACAAATAAATGACAGTAAGAGTCCATTAAGAAAAAAATTTGAAAAGAAAAGAGAGTAAAAAAGAAAGAAAGAAAGAAAAAAAACAATAAAGAATTTTAACTATGATTTGAGCGCTGTTTCTATAATAGAAGACTTTTCTACCGAACACGTTTGTGTATGGGTGCGCTAGTAAGTAAGTCAGAACACCAGACCTTTAAAAAATGTCTATCAAAGTCCTATTTGAGATTATAAAATATCTCCATCCTAAAGAGAAGTAGAGTTTATAGTTTTGTCTTTCGAAACAACAGCAACATGATTAGCTAAGTTTGGGTCAATGTTCAGATTAGTTGAGGATGGAGGAGGCATCATAAACGGGTTTTTTGCAATCATAATGGGGTCTTGCACCACGTTTGCATAGGCCTGAGGTTTCATGAACGATTGTTGAAAGTGTAAAAAGTCTTGTGTTGAAGGTAAGGAAGAAGGATTTGAATTGAACATCATTGGATTAGCGTGATATTCCATCATCATATCTGTAGCCGGAGGAGGGGAAGAATTTAATTGCAAGTTACGCATTTGCTGATACACAGAGTATTGATTAAAAGTGGGTGTCACAGGGGATAGCATATAATGGTTGGGGTCCACCATCGTATTATTATAAATTGGATAGGGCATTAAATTGGGTGCTTGTCCCGAAGTGGCATTAGGAACCATCATAGAATTCATATAAGAAACAGAAGGTACAAAGTTCGAGTTCATTGGAGATTCAATTGGTTGAGCTGGAGGAGATAAGAAATAATTATTGCTTTCATCAACACTACGTTTCTTAGTAGGGGACTTCGAAACTTTCATGGTGACTAATTTAGGCTCCTTAGGTGAAGCAAGTGCTACTTCCCCACCAGTTTTGCTAATTTTCACTAATTTTTGTCGACGGTTTTGAAACCAAACTAAAGATAAAAATAAATTTAAAAAAAAAAGGAAAAAAAAAAATTATAAAATTTAATCCGTATCCACCCATCCATGCATAAAAAAGGTAGAGTTTCTTAAAAAGTAAAAAAAGATAGTAAAAAAAAAAAAAAAATCAAATATATTTACCAGTAACAGTTCGTTCCGTTGAATTGACTAGCTTAGCTAATTGCAATTTTTGAGAACGCGTAGGAGTATGGGATTGATGGTCAAAAAAGTCATCTAAAACTCGCTTTTGAGTTTCATTAAAAGAATTACGAGGGCGTTTATGACGTTTTTTCTTTCCCAAACCAGTATCGTTCGATAATTTCTTCTGTAATACCTGCTGACTGGGATTCAGTGTAGTTAAATGTTGTGGTTGTTGCTGAGTTAAAGTAGTAGGTGTAAGCAATGGAGGATTCGGAGTGTTGGCTTGAGAAGCTAATAGAGAAGGAACATTAAAAGCGAAAAATTCATCCATTAAAGCATTCTGGATATTCAGTTCCGGAAATAATGGATTTTCTCCTACTTTGGAGAATGAATGGACATCCGGCATCGGGGTCACAGGAAAGTTACTTAAAAAGCCCTCCATGCCTTGAAAATTCAATTCGGTATTCGTCAAGGTATTTTTATTCAAGCTCCTATCACTCTGTAAAAACAATCCATCCGAAGTTTTAAAAGGTGTAGGATTCAAAGCAATAGAAGAGACATTGGTGTCTTTACCCAGGCTTAACGGTAAACTAAACGCTGCTGAAGTGTTTGTGGTAGCAGAGTCCATGAGTTATAAAAAAAGTTTAAAGTAAAAATAATTCAAAGGTAGGAACTTCTTCTACTATATTAGATGTTGAACTTCAAGATATTAGATGTTAAGCTTTAAGTAAATGAAAGAGAAGTTTGAAACGAAAAGAAAGTCAATTTTGTTAGGTCTAAAGAACAGAGAATGTCTTGAAAAAAAAAAAGAAAAGTAACGCGTTTAAAAGTAAAGAGTAAAAAAAAAAGTTGGTAATAATGAAAACAAAAATATAAAAAAAAGTTATAAAACAAATAAATAAATAGTTTAGTGTTTAAAAAAAGAAAATTGAATAAAAAAATAAGTGTTTAAAAATTAAAAGTTGTTTACGTACATATTTCAATATAAATAACACGTAATTTAAAAAAACTCATTTTCCGCTTCATTAATGAGAAATATTATTAGTAATAAAAAAAGTTAAATTTTAATAATTTTTTATATTTAAAAAAAAGGTAAAAAATTAAAATGAAAAAAAAAAAAAATGAAAAATGAAAATGAGAAAAACAAGAGACAACGCGTTTAAAAAAATAAATAAATTTATAATTCCCTTTCTAAATTTTATTCACTTTCATTTAAACTTAAAAAAAACACTTTTAAAAAAAAACGAAAAAAAAGAAAAAAATGACAATAAAAAAAAAAACAGTTCGAAAGTACGAAAGTAGCAATTAAAAATGAGAAAATGAAAGTGAACAGAGAGTTAAAAATTAAAGAAAAGAAAAGCCAGAAAACCATATTACAAAAAAAAAATCATAATGATGTTTTTGATTTTTATTATTGTAATTAGAAGAATTTCAAAGACTCTTCTCTTCACTATTGGGAATAGTAATTAAATATGCTTTTTGATTTCAGAGTTAGTGACAAGTAAAAAGAAGTTAGAAAAAAGCTACCACTCCTACCCTTCTTTATTTTTTTTTAACTATCCATTGAGGTTATTCTTGTGTCTTTAGCATCGTGGATCGGAAGGAGAATCAAGGGATAATTAAGAAATGCACTTTAAAAGAAAAAAATTTAGGTTTTTAAAAAATATTCGAATTCATCTTTTTTTTTTGTGTGTGTGTGGTGTGTGTTTAATTTTAACCTAAAAAGAAGAGAGAAGAAAAGGTAAAATTCTGTAGAAACAGAAAATGATTGAGTGTCGTCTTTATTGACTTTTTTTTTTCGTCTTGTACTAAGAAATTAACTCGCACCTAACACAATTTCTCAGAGATAAAAAAATCCTAAAAATTTCCAGCTATCACTCTCACTCTCACTCCATCCGAGTCAAAAAAGGAAAATGATCAAAGAAAAGAAAAAAAGAAAAAAAGTTAGTGACCACCCTCACTCAAGTCTCTTTCTTTAGGCATGTGATGAAAAGCGATCCACATTCATTCAGTACTTGTTAGTATTTAAAAAAAAAAAAAAAAAGGAACACAACGAACGGGATAAAGATGGTGAAGAATACTAATGACGAAAGATAGTGAGAATAATCAAAAACGCTTTTACCATTTATATCAAAAAGGGTAGGTGAAGAAAGAAAGAGAAAAAAAAAAAAAAAAAAGACGATTTCTTTTCACTCAGTATCAAAAGCATTCAGCCCTCCTAATCAAGCTAACATCGTTTTAGACTGAATTTCAAACAATAAACTAAACGAAAACAAAATGCAAGGTCTTAAAGCACATCGATTCTTTTCTAGGTGTTTATCAGTGACTTCTGGAAAGCCACCACTTCATCCATTCGAGGAAATGAATTTCTCAAGTGCACAACTACAAAAATTAAGTGAAATCCTTAGAGTCAATCAAGCAGGTGAAATAGGTGCCAATTACATTTATCAAGGGCAACTAGCCATCTTTCGAAAAGATCCTGAGCTTACCCCTTTAATAGATGTAGGTTTTTCAAGAACAAGCCTCGGAAAATTGATGAATCTTACTTTTTCTTCCTTCATTCAGCATGAATTTTTAAATAACTACATTGATTTCAACGAAAAAGAAGAAATATCCTCTATTTATGAATCGACCTTTCTACCTACTTATTTATACAGCTAATTCTTAAACTTTTTATTATATAGCATATGTGGGATCAAGAAAAAAAGCATTTAGATACATTCAATGAATACATACCTAAATTTCGAGCCCGACCGAGTGTATTACAGCCCCTTTGGCAAACTGCCGGTTATGTCGCAGGAGTGACTTCGGCATTGCTAGGAAAAGAAGCTGCCATGGCTTGCACCGAAGCTGTTGAAACAGTTATCGGAAACCATTACAATGAGTACTTATACAAGGATTCATAGTTTAATTTATCATCCATAAAACTGAGATGATTTCCTATTATTTAAACCACTACCTTTTTGTTGTTTCCTTCTTTCTCTTTTTTTTTTTTTATTTGACTTACATCATAAAAGTGGCTAAGTAAAATCTAAAACCTAGTACATCACATTACACTTTCGTTACCTTTCAACTTCCAATTATAGTCAGCTAAGAGAGCTCATGGAAATGATCAATGAAGATAAGGAAATGACTTTGGAAAAGAAAAAAGCCCTATCTCAATTAGCAGAAGTAAATATTGATTTATCAATCTTATTTTATTTTGCTCTTTTTTTGAAATTAGTTTTTAGAAATCGGAGCTGGGAAATTTATTTACTTTTGGCGGCTTTCTGGGTCGTTTTTTTTTTTTTTCAAAAGAAACTTCAATCTTTTACTACAATAATAAATTTTTATAAACTTCATAAATTATCTATGTAGATAATTCGGCAATTTCGAGATGATGAATTACAGCATTTAGATACTGCTGTTCTTCATGATGCACATAAAGCACCGTTGTACAATGCCATGAATTTTATCATACAATCCGGATGCAAGATAGCCATCGAAGTTGCAAAGCGAATATAAAATTTGTTGAAAAAGAAATAGGGTATCTCCTTTTCTTTTTAATTTTTTTCCAGTAAAAATAAACTCACATTCACATGCCTTCTTTTATCTAAATCAAAAAAGTACCTGTTTTTTTTGAACATTCTTTTTCAAAATTTCCATTTCCTTATCAAACCTGGTTGAATTTTTGTTATTTACTCCTTTGATTTTTATATAAAGAATGGCCAAAGATTTTACTTTGAACTTGGGATTTATATTTATACATATATTACTACTACTTTTTTTCAAAAAAAAAAAAACTTAAAGTTACATATGTACTTTCAAACAGTGTCCTATCTGCAATAAAAAACACACAGCTTTTAATCACATTCCAAAAAGGAAATTAAAAAAAACCCAGCTAATCTACCAAAAAGTTAAATTAAATTCTGAGAAATTCTTATATAATCAGCAATACTAAATCCATCAATAAACACGTCTGGACCTGTTTCTAGAATAGACTGAATTTGAAAATCGGCTTGTTCCCTTTCCATCTCTGCTAAATGAATGATAAACTGGGTCTTAGGTAAAGAAATCGAAGGGAATGGAGAAAATTGAGAAAGAATGGAATGAAATGGGGTATATGCGTGCAATAAAGTAGACCGTTGGACAGGGAGCGTTAACCATTGAAGAAACAAGGTATCAAATCGTGTTAAACAATGCCGAAAAAAGCGTTGGTAGGTCGGAGACGATGTAGATTCAAATGCCGACTGTGCGTGATGAAAAAAGTGAGCTAACAAAGGTAAAAAAGGTAAATTGTATTGGAAAAAATGAGAAAGAGATAAAGAAACTGAATCAATTAACATCGAAAGTAAAGACTTAAACGTGGTATTCAGCTTTTGAATACATTCGTTCGGTTCAAACGTTGGGATTTCAAAGGACCAATCTGAAGGTAATTTTAGAAATAAGGGGTAAAGAGACAGAAGTGAAAAATAAAAAGAAATATCATCGGACACCATGGAGGGCGCAGATTTTGAAGAAAATGAAGAATTTAAAAACGATGAAGAAGAGAATCTTTTTCTGACATGGTAAGAACAATTTAATAAAGTAGAACAAGCGATTTTTTGTAAGAATGACGTTGCAAACGAAGGTTCCAGTTTTTTGGCTAAAGCTTTAAAAAGGTATATTCAAAAAAATTAAAAATTAAAAATTTAAGCAATAAAAAGAAAAAAAAATGAAGGTAAATTGAGTATTCAAAAGGTCGAGAAAATAAAAAAGAGATAACATACAAACAAAGATTTCGTCGTAGCTACAAAACTTATACCAAAGCAGAGGTCTTTTGAATGAAGCCACGGACGCCGTTTGAGTAAGAGCGGGAGACGTTAAAAACGTGTCCTGAGAAAGTAAAAACTCTTCTTCAATGGGGTCCCAAATCGTGGTCAACTCCATCCATTCGTTGACTACTTTTTCCATATGAATTCGTAAACAATCGAGAATAGTAGATTGAAGAGGAGTTGGTAAGTGTAACCCCATTTCTTCATCACTTGATTTTTTTTCTTCCTTTGTTTCGTCGCTAAATTCATCTCTTTGTTCAGAAAGAAAGTAAATAGATTGGATATCGCAAGTGAAAGTGGATAAAAGTAATAGGGTTTTTAAAAGTAAAGGAGGATGGTCTATTAAGGATGGGACACTCAAACTAAATTTACGAATAGCCAAGTTTGTCCATTCTTTAATAAAAATTGGGAAATGCTTTTGAAATACAGTCAGAATGAACCATTGATGTTCAATGAGTGGTGTTCGAAGAAAACTCAAGTACCATTCCGGATGAAATAAATCATTCGTGGGCTTATCCGATAGAAAATGAAATTCAAAACGCACTCTAAGTGAATCAATAATGGTGTGAATAGCGTCCTGCTCAGAACTAACAAGGAAATATATAAATATGTATCAAATTATGTACTCAGGTTAGTATAAGTTAAACGTAAAGAAAAAACATTAATGTCACAATGAGGTGTTATAAGATAAATACTAACATGGAATATAAACATTCGTAAGCTTCAGTAAAAGAATGTACAATGTTGGGATTATCTTGGTTTAACGCATTGGGCCAACCCAACTCGATTAAATTTTGTTCCACTTTGCGTTTGTAAAAGTCAATTAAATTTTTTTTTTCTACATTAATAGACTGGTCCAAATGCTGAGAAAATGTACAAGGTCCAACTATCTCTAAGACATTTTTTAGTAATTCAGTTAAGGCTTGAAAGGAAGAAAAGGAAGTCGGTGCCTTTCTAAAAAAAATAGATAAAATTAGAACAAATAAAATAATAAGAAGAAGAGGAGGAAGAAATAACCTGATGAAACTTGTAGAAGGGACCGGAGTATGAAAACAAACGAAGACTCAAAGGAAAAGGAAAGAAGAAAAAAAACAAAAAACGATGCAAAACAAGTAACTTTAAGCAAATCCATTTTCTTAAAAGTTGTAAATAGTGAGCATAGAATTCCAATTTTTGGTATTCTTCTTGGAATTGTTGAAGTGGAACTAGCCCTTTGGACAGAGATTGAGTTTTTGAATGAAGTTGTTTGGATTGAGATAATTGAAAAGCCAAATTTTCAAGCTCGTTTAAAGCAAGTTTACAAGAATGTAATGTGGATTGACAAGAAGTTAAAGCATTTTCTCGATGGCTATTGACCTAAAAGAAAAAAGAGAGAGGGAGAGAGAGAGAGACAGAGCAAGTTAACCCAAGAAAAAGTCAAGACAAGACAAGCAAGACTTTAAAGTGCTATTTTTATCATATTGTAAAAGAAAAGACGAACTAGAGGAGTTAGAGTTGATAATTGATGTTTAATTTTTGAAAGGTAACTAGGCAATTGATCCATTTCCCATAAGTTAGAGTTGATAAGGGTCTTCGCGTTTACTTCATAGGTTGTTTTTATTTTTTCAAGTTCGTTCCCCGGATCATTTTCTTTAGAAAAGAAATGTGGAGAAAGAAGAATGGACAATGCCATGGTAATGAATTTATAGAAAGGAAGGTTTAAAATCCAATGGAAGAAGACGGAGAAATAAAAAATAAAAAAATGAAAAGGGAAATAGAAATGGAAGTTTTTTAGAGTTTTGCTGAAGAATTGAAAAAAAAAAAAAGCTACGGAAAAACCTTTTTCTTTTCTTTTCTTTTCTTTTACTGATTAAAAAAAGAGAATTTCATTAACTTCAGTGGAAAAACTAGAAAAAGAAAAAGAAAATAGAACCCATCTTAAGAGAAGAGAAGAACGAGAGGGTCTAATCTAGCTCAACTTTCTCTTTTGGATGTGATGGAAGATCTTAGATCTACTTCCGTATTTTTTGATTCCATTGTCTATGACGTCAATGATACCATACAGGTTACTAAGGCACTTCAAACGAAACTACCTTCAGAATACATCAGTCAAAGAGCTGGAAGTGGTCCAGGTAACATCTTGATTATTTTTATTCTTTTTATATTTAGTGACCACCCTTCGTCACACACACTTATTTTTCTCTTAATAAAGCACTTCATCTTTTATTTTAATGTTTCTTGTCGCTTACAAATGAGTTTAGTAACCAAAAAAAATGATTTTTGTTTCTTTATTTGTTTTGTTTTTTAGGTGGCAATGTGATGTATTTGGAGGGTTGGAAAGCGATTGAAATTGCTAATGAAATCTTTGGATACAACGGGTGGTCATCGCAAATTGTTAACCAAGTCATTGATTTTGTAAAACGTTCTTATTATTTATATTTCTTAGATTTTTTTTTTAAGTTCTCTTGTATGAAGAACCTAGTTGCCAACTCATAAAAGCTTATTTACCTTACATCATTTTCCTTCATTGTATTTCAATTTTTTAATTGGTTAGCAAGATTTTGTAAACGAGAAATGGTCTGTTGGAATACATTGCACCGTCAGAGTTACATTAAAAAACGGCTCTTATCATGAGGTAAGACACCCAACATTTAAGTAGTGATTTATTTTTACTTTTCATGGTATTCATTAAAAGCGAACTTCATTTGAACAACTTTCTCAAGGATAATTACACTCTTTAACTCTTTTATTTCTCTTTTTAAAACCTTTTTAGGATAATGGATATGGACTAAGTGAAAACACACGCTCCAAAGGGTTAGCCATTGAAAAAGTAGTCTACCTTTTATATTTTTTATATTTTTATATTTTTCCTTTAACTGGCCTAACCGTTATTTTCTTACTTTTTTAAATGCCTCCATCCTTTTTTCTTTTTTTTTTTTTCCTTTTTTTCTGGGGTTCAGGCAAGAAAAGAAGCTTCGACTGATGCACTAAAACGTACCTTAAGGTTATTTGGTAATGCTTTAGGAAATTGTTTAGGAGATAAAGAATATCTTCGAAAAATGTGTCAACCCAACAAAAAAGTATGAATTTAGTTACAAGTTCATGTTTCGTTGTTGTTTTTTTCATACTTTATTTTTATTCAATAACAACTCCTTTTATCATTTTCACCTTTAAACCCACTTTCTTAGTTTAATCCTACTTTACCTGCACCCCCGTCTACTTCTCATCCATCGAGACCTAACTCTGTCATTCACAATCCAGTGGTTTCAACGAGTGATTCCAATAAATTCCTGCCCAATCCTTCTCGAACAATGAAAGTCGAGTCACAAATGTACAAGAACAGCACTCTAGAGGCATCACATGGAGAAAAATTAGGTGTCATTCATTCGGCTCCGCCTCCTTCTTTTTCTTCTTCTTCTTCGAATAAACCTCTTTCTAGACAGCAGACACCTACTAAACAAGGTCCTCATCGATATCCATCTGTAAACTTACCTCAATATTCGGAATCAATGGATTGGACATAGTGTTCGAATGAGACTTATCACTTTTTTTCTTTTTGGTCTCATCCCTACTAAAAACTAAAATTCATTTGACACTTTAAAAACTTAGGGGATACAAAATAAATAAATCATGGTAAATAATGAAAAAAAATAATAATAATAATTACCACACTTAATAATTACTACTACTACTCAATTACATGGATGGTATTCGATAGCAATTATGTGGAGCACTAAAAAAACCTTGAAAAGAATCCGTTGAAAACTTTAATTGAAAAATAGAAAGAGGTTCAGTTTTTATCTTATCGGCTTTTGATACTTGATTTTTTTTTTTTTTTTTTCATATTTAACAATAATTAAAACAAAAATAATGAATTAAGAGAAAGTAGAATAGCATTAATAAGACAAGGCAAAGGAGAAGTAATAAAAATCCATAAGCCCTGGTGGAAAGGAAAAAAAAAAAGGCTGACATTTTTAAATTTTCTTTCCTTTTCATTTTACTTCCAATTTAATTATGGAATTGTATTTCCAATCCATTTGTCCATATGAGGCTTTTTTATGCTTTACCTTCAAAGTCCCTGAAAAATCAACCATTTTAAGAGGATGACTCGAACTTGTTTCTATTGGCGAATTTAAGATAGTTAAGCATCTATGGCTTCATTTAAGTGTTTTTTTTTTTTTTTTTTTGAATAAAAGCTTAAAAAAATTGCACTGAATCTAATGCTACATTAAAAACCTTCATAGACTATTTAAAAAAAGGGGCATGGGAGTAGAGGAGGTTGGAACTCAATGCCATTTAAACCATTTTTTCTAATTGTTGAGAAGTGAACGTCAATGAAATAGAGGGCTTAATCGACGTCGAATGAATTCATTAATTCATGGATGGAAATTTTAAGTACCCATGAAAGCTTATTTTTTAGTAGCCCCGCATGCTCATTTATCGCATTTATTTCAACTTGACGAGTCCCTGCACATATATTTTTAAGGTATAAAAAGGGAAGACGTCGTGTACTCGACCCGGATTCTTTCAATCTCATATTTTAAGTTTTTAAAGTTTTATCTCCTTTGTTTTTAAACTTTTAAACATCCCTTTCATCAAATTTACCTAAAATCCGTTCAAATAGTTACTCCTTTTTTTGGTTTCTTTGTTTTTTTCTTAACACTGCGAAAATGACTGGTTTAAATTTTTCTCGAATTTTTCTTTTAGCTACCTTTTTTTTTAGCATTTTTCAATTTATTCTTTCGGACGTTCCTGAAAGAGGTTGGTACAGTGTATTTATTACAGACGAAGGGGTTGCAAGCGATCCCATTCCCCTTGGAAAGGATCCTTTCGCCTCCGGAACTGGCCCTAATTTTCAATCCAATGAAAAAACACCAACAATTCAAGATTCTTTGCCTAAGAAAGTTCAAGCATTCGATTACTCAGTAACAAAATATGTAGCTCCAGACACTGCAACAATTATTGACGCATTAAGAGGTGTCACGACATTTGCTGGTATATTCATGGAAAAATTAAAAAATAAATTCACAGCAATCACTCCTCTTGGATTGTATGCTACTTTAAGTTTACTCAAATCTTTAGCAGTACAAAACTCTCCAAGCGCTAATGAACTTAAAATCGTAGCCAATGTGGAACCAAATGTTTTGCAGGGAATCAATGCGTATTTGAAAACATTACAGGTGACCTCCGTTAATATATTTTACAAGCCAACTTTTTCTGGAGGGGATCTCGAACTACATGCACGAGATGCCATTGAATTATCTGGTACATTTGTCGCTGGTTCACAGCGGCAAATTAATGAATTTGTCCAAAAAAGTACAAATGGTTTAGTGAATGAGTTGGAAATTGAAGATGAAGAGCATATCTATTTTTTTAACGTCTTGACATTGAAATTTAATTGGGGAACTACGTTTGAGCGTTTGGAAACCACTGAAAGTTTCATGAATCAAAAGGATATAAAATTCATAGCGACAGAAAGTCCGCTGAAATATCACATAGGAAATGCGTACACCGTTGTTCAACTGGGTTTTGGAAACAAAGACAGTGAAGGTAACGTTGAAAGGGTGAAAGGTGTTCATTCTTATATGATTCAAATAAAGAATGATGGTCCGTTGACATCAAAAATTTTAAATCAAGTCCATGCTCTTATGGAAGCTACCCCGGAAAATGAGCTTGTCTTTATGATGCCTTCATATAAATTAGAACAAAAAATCGACTTTGATAAAACCCAATTTCCTGTATTTCTAGCTGACGAAAACAAAGATTTTAAATCCATTGGAAGTATTGGTAAAGTAGAAATGCAACAAAAAACGATTATTTGTGTTGATGAATTCGGAGCAACGGCCATTGGAATTACAAGTGTAAAATTACCAACAAGGTCAGCCCTTTTTCCCGAACAGATTGTATTCAATTCAGCTTTTTATCATGTTATCGTCGAAGCAGAATCTGGAGCACCTCTATTTATTGGGCATGTTACTGAAGCCAACAATAACAACTGTTAAACAGATTTTTTATATCTTTTACCCCCCCCTTTTTTTTTTTTTATTAAATCTTTAGGTTGCAATTTAATGTATTTGGAAGGTTTAAATGCAATTGAAATTGCGAATAAAATCTTTGAATACAAGGATTTGGTTCATTGCCCTTTGTTAAAGTCCCTGATTTTGTAAGACTTTTTTTTTTTTTTTCCATTCCGGGCCTACCCTTCCCTATTTTTTTTTTTTTTTTTTATAATTTGAGTCTTGAAAAAATTCCATTGCAAAACCTACCTTAATTGTCTTAACTTTGTTTGTTTTTAATTTTAGTGTTTTTTTTTTTTTTTATTTCTTCTGTAAATGTTA
>JADGJU010000055.1:0-19533 GCA_026937265.1 Coelomomyces lativittatus
AATCCTTCCCCTTCCCCCACCTTTTTTCTTCAAGAACCTGATACAGAATTTTGCTTGAAAACACTCAATTCCATTAGCGGCAACAAAGTTCATTGTAGTTCATGCTGTTGAGTAGTATAGAGCAAAGTTACATTTATTTCTTAAATATGGAAAAGAAAGGAAAAGGAATTTAAACGAGTTCCTAGCGGGAAAGAAAATTTTTATACATAAGTGTTGTTCATTTTCAAATCGAGCATAAATTAAAATAGTGTATTTACATTCAATCCTCAATTAAATTTATCTTTGGAATCTAGAATAGTCAATGTAAGTGTGAAACATGTGTATATACATGTACAAACACACACACACAAACACTAGGAAATGCCAAGAAATTATTAAATTTGAGTAAAAATTGGGGTACGACTTTTTTCTAATATTCCAAAAAAAGCAAAAAAAGGAAAATTCAAAATTTTAATCTATAAGAAAAGAATTAAAAAAGGAAAAAAAAAGGTGGGGGAAGGGGAAGGATTTTTTTATAAATCCCTTATGATATTTTTTCGAAAATTTCTTATAGTTCGTTAAAAGTAGAAAGGATTTGTTGAAACAATTCATGTGCCGTAGTGGGTACTTTTTCAATGACCGATGCCGTGGTGAGGGCACGCACAATTTCTTTAGGAGGAACCATTAAGACAACTTTGGAAGGACGCACATGAAGAAGACTCAAAGTTTCCAAGTGCATTCCGATATCTTTTAATTCAGATAACGAGATGGTTGGCATTCCTAAGGTTGTAGCCAATCGATGATACTGATGATGCCATGTGACGATACTTAAAGGGAGTTTCGACACCGCACTTAGCAAGGCCAATTGGGCTGACCAAGAAAGTTTTTTCAAGGCTTGCACCCATGGAGAAGCAGGGGTAATGACTTGAGCCACATGAGAAACGGTAACTTGAGTGGCATCTCCCGCAACACGTTCCGCATGTTGGCACACTGTCAATGCGTGACGGACATCACTCGAGGTAGCTGAAACTTTGGTAGCTACAAATTGGAGTACAGAAGTAGAGAAATGTGGAAAATAAGAGTGTAAAATGGTATGCAATGTACTAGAAGTATAAGCTGGAAAAGTGACACTGATAGGGGTGCAATGATGAAGGGATAAGGAAGGCAATAAACGGTCTGTAAGATCTAAAGAATTTGCAATTCCAATCAAAGCTACTTTTGGCTTTAAAGACCATTGGAATACATTCTGGAGTAAATTAGAATGAGTAGTAAAAAGTTGATCAATTTCATCCAATACAATCGTACTATAAAATTCCGTACATATTTATAAGTAATAGGCACGTTAGAACGTTTATATAAATTTAAAAAGGAGAGTACTTTTAAAAGTTTAAACAGAAAAGAGATAAATAGAATGAAGAACAACAACAACAATAACAAAAAAAAAAAAAAAAGACTTACGTACAGGGGAACTTTAAGTCGATTCAATTTTACTTCAATGTCTTTAGACGATATGAATTTTTTTACTTCATTTTTTTGAAGTCGTTTGTATAGAGTTTGATAAATTGCCTGTGAGGTAGATAAGTTCATGCAATTGATATAAATTGGTTCAGTAGGAAAGGAGAATTGGTTCAAAAGTTCTTTAATAAGAGCTGTTTTTCCAGTTCCAGGACTTCCACTTATGTACAGGCAACCTCCTTGCGTGCTAAATTTTGTGGAGTAGGTTTTTAAAAACGATAATATCTGATTTTTTTCGTCATCCCTTCCAAGGATAGATGGTGTCCCATTGGTTTCCAAAGATTTCGAAAGAACTTAACCGTTCAAAGTAATGAAATAGAAAATACGAAAAAGACATAAAAAATTGGTTAATAAAAGTTTTGTTTCTATACCATACATGAACTTTATAAAAATAGTTTAAATTAGTTTTCTTTTCTTTTTTTTTTTCCCCCGAGAAAAAAGGTAAATTCTTTTGTTTAAAAAAAAAAAAAAAAAAAAAAAAACTATGTAAAGGTGATGAGCAAATAAAATCACATAATGGAATTTTTTTTTAAATGCAATTCATTTTTCTTTGTTTCTTTTTTAAGTTTTCCTTAAGAAGCTTTTTTTCTTTTCTTTTCATTTTATCGAATCTTTGTCTTTTGTATGAGCCTTCGAAACCAAGGGTCATTGATAGACGTTCAAAAAAAAAAGTTAAAGGTGAAATAAAGTGAGTCGAACATCTGTATAATTTACAAAATGAAAATAAGGTAGTACAAAGATAATATACATGTTTGTGAAGAGAAGAAGAAGAAAAATACAAAAAAAAAAAACGGTTTAAAATAAAGCTAATCAAACAATAAAGGTATAAAAATATAACTAAAGTTAAAAAAGTGATGATAATGAAGGGAGAAACGAGGAGTAAGTAATGAAAAAAAGGATGAAAGAATTATACTCCAAGGCTATGATGAAAGGTTTTATCAGAGGCAACCATAGAGGAATATGCGAAATCCCATGAAAGATCTGGATCAAAATAGTAAATAAATTTGATAGCAAAAATTACTGTAATGATGCAAGAAGCGATACACAAGACTAAAGAAACCAAAGCCATGTATTTTCCTTGAGTATATATAGTTGGTCTAGAAAAATAAAATTGAAGGAAAAAAATTACAATTAACAACTTTATAGGTCAATAGCCTGAAATTAATTTTTTTAAATTCTTCAATAGTATACATATATATATTAAATAAAGTTGCAGGGTTCGAATCAATAAGCCATTAGATACCTAATCAAGAGGAGATAAAGTGATACAGTTACATAAAACAGTCGTAGGACATGGCACGTAATGAACCCCATCATATATCTTTGATTATGTAAATTTAACGCTTTCATACACAAGACTATGGAAAACCCCAAAATCAGAAGTGCTATCAGCACCTGAAAAAACAAACAGAATACATTAAAGTTGCCGACTATTAGTACAAGGAAGTATTGAAGATTAAAAAAAAAAAATAAAAAGTTATCCAAGCGGGCCCTAAATACTTAAATACGCATGAATAAAAAAAAAGATAAATGTCAGAACAAAATAGTTTCATTAGTTCCTTATAACTATTATTATTTACTTTGTACTTCATACTTATTAATTTTATTTTTTTTTAATAAAAAACGCGAAGTATTAAAATAGATTAGAGTAATAAATAACAAAAAAAAAAAAAAAAAACTTGCATCATTGTGAGGAAAAAAAAGTTTTGAACGCGACTTAACACTTGCTTATCAGCACCAAGTTGTTTGTAAAGTGTCCAATTATAAAATTTTCGTAGTTTCAAACTAATGTAACAAGTTCCTGTAATAAACACTAGGGAAAGTACAAATGAAAAAATGAAAAACTCGAAAAGAAAATAATCACATTGCATTTGTGGAGTACTAAGAAAGCAATGTAACGAAGGAAAGGAGAGGTAGGTCCATGTTGCAAACGGACCTAAATTTAAGAAATTCAACGCCATGAGTTGAATGGTATTGCTAGACACAACGGATTCAAGTACATTAAGAATTTGAAAAACAATAGGAAACTTCATGACAATACCATATAGTATCATAGGATAACAAATTTTTACATGGCAAAGAAGTATTTAAAAAAAAAAAAAAAAGAGAGAGAGATCGAGGGAAAGAGCAGAATTGGTAAAAAAAAGTAAGAAATAAATAAAAACAGTTAAAACAAGCCTTCTTGCTTGTTTTTCCTTACCTTTCAAAATAAAGGTATTAAAGCATTATAGTATAGTAATATTGATTAAGGAAGCGCTTTATTCCTAAAGCTGACATCATGATAAATGATTCGATTGAAAAAAAAGAACTTACATGATTTTTTTAGTAAATTTAATGTGCACAAAAGCTATTTGAATTAAAAATATCCTAGAGCTTCCTTAATTAGTTTTATGGTTTTTGGAAAAAAAAAAATAAAAAAATAAAAAAATAAAAGTACCATGTCAAGGAGATTGTAAACAAAAACAATAGTGCCCTGTTTCTTTAATTCACTGGGTAATTGATCTGGAGCTAAATACAAATAGATGCTGAAAATACATTGTAAAAAAAACCGAATAAAGGCTTGAAACAAGAAAAAGAATATTGCCCATTGCTTGAGACCAGACTTTGTACCAGCACTGATCAATGATTTACATTTTAAAATAAAAACTGTCATCTAAGAATTGATCTGAGTGTGATAGGGTCCTAGGGAAACAAAATTGCTTCAGAAGGCACTATATATGAAGAATAAAAACCAAAACAAGGTGGTTGTTTAGCTAGATTCAAACAACAAAAAGGGGAGAATGATTCAGGTAAGAAAGGCATTTTATTTATGTAATAAAACCTATGGATTTATGAATTTGAGAAACAACGGAAAAAAAATATATATCAATGAAGAAAAAAGGATAGGGAAAAAATGCAAGGAATGGCAGTTGTGATTATGAAAAATACCAAATTTTGGAATTATCCATATAATTACCCCGTTATTTCTACAGTTAAGGATGTACATGGAGTATATGGCAGACCCCTTGCACATGGATTTCTTCGACTCTGTGCGAAAGAAAATTTAAAAAAGGTTTTGGAATATGGTACAAAATAAAGAAAGAAAGAATAAAGAATTAAAAAAAAAAAAAAAAAAAAGAACGGCAACGAGATCAAATTGAGATATTAAAAATCAAATTATCAAAGGTTCATTCAAAAAAAAATTGGAAAATCAAAATTGGAAAATGTAACTAGTTGCAACATAAGTCAACAACGCTTAAAAGACTTGTTGCTCCTAAAATTTAAGGTCTAAAAGAATGAAGTAATGTATGTAATGTAATTTAAAAGTATTGTAAAGTAAACTAAAGTAAAAGAAAAGAAAAAAAAGGAGTAGAAAAAAAAAAAAAAAAAAATTGTAAATTGTAAATTTTAATCGAGTATAAACTGAGTGAGTGGAGAGCTTTTACAATTTATTGCAATACTTGGTATACAAATTTGATTGTAATATCAACGAATATTGAATATTAAGGTCTAGTACAAAAAGCGTCACAACCAATTTAAAAAAAAAAAATGAAAATGAAAACGTTATAAATAACTAAATAAAAATTAATAAAAATAAAGCGAATGCCGTATTCCTTAAAATATTTATGTATTTTAATTATATATGATAATAAATATGCTTAAAAAGTTTAAAAAGAATGAAACTCTAAATATAAAAAATTTAATAACTAGGAAGACCTTTTTATTTATACCTAAACAAAAATTCATATCAAAAAGTTTCGCTTCTAAATGTTTATTCATTAGAACTTTATGTCTTAAGATTCTTCTTCTTATCAATCAAGATAAAGTCAACCTATTTCTAACTTTTTACGAGAAAAGAGGAGATGCGTTAAGAAATAAACGATTTTATTTTTGTAAAAATTTTAAAATCTATTTGGGTGTATTATTGTCTTTATCAAAGAGTCCGCTTATAAATTCTTTTGCATTACCTTTTTCAACTTATTGTTAGTGCTTCATGTTAAAATTTATTTTTATAAACTTTTTTTTTTTTTTTTTTTTTGTTTCTTTATATGCATCTAAATTAGAATTAAAACGATTAAAAATCTTTCTAAATAAAATAAGGAAAATGTTATCTGCCCGAAAGGTTGCCACGTGATTACTTTAAATATCTTGAAAAAATGTACCGTATTCCGCTTCCTTTTTAATTTTTAATTGAATCTACACTTCCTTTTCCTTTTTTTAAGGTCAATCACTTAATACATTTAACCCCGAATCTCAAGAAAACCCGACCATAACTCAATATTATAATTTTACACCGTAAGGAATTTTCAAGCTGCTATCTCTCTCAAGATTCAACACAAACCCTACTACTATGGTTTTAAATAACATTCATCAACTTACCCTTCACTCTCTTATTACATCATTTAACTTTTTTTTCTTTTTAATTTGAATGCTAAAGAAAATTCCCTTTCCAAACAGACACACACCTTAAAGGTCTTCATTTACTTTGATTTCTAATTTATTATTAATATTAATTTAATGTTCAAATGTTTTTTTTTTTTTTTTTTTTTTTTTCATTTAAATACCATCTTCTAGAAACTTTTATGTAAATCCGAAAAGTTACAAATACCTGGAGTCCAGATGAAATAGGGATTTATGGGTTGTAATTAAAAAATATGTATGGTTGAAAGAACGAGACTGTGTATCAAATTTACACTATAAAAACCAAAATACAATACCTAATAATTACAACAAAATAATAGACATCTGATAAGTAAATAATTCAGAATCATTTGAGTATGTATTTTGCATAATAAAAGTAAATAAAATGATTAGTCAAGTTTAAAAAAGAGGTATTAATGACATAAAATAAGTATAAATTTAAATAATGATATAAATTTTAAAATGTAATTTAAATTGTTTTCAGAGAAAACGCTTTCAAGAAACAGTAGTAAGAAAGGTGTAATATAGTTTTCTGTGTCCTTTAATTGTAATTAAATCACTTTTGACTAATTGTGCAATAAATAAGTAGTAAAGTAAGCGATTAAAAATGTGATTTAAAAAAAAAAAATCAGTTGAAGAAAATAATGACGAATTGAGGATCGAAAAATAAATTTTATTTTGGAATAGAGATTTTTCCAAGGATTCATTTCCTTCGTATGTTTTCTTTTCCAAATCCTGAAAATTTCATTTTAGAACGAAAAAATATGACATGAAGTGGAGTTTTGAATTCCATGAATATTATTTATTTTTAAGATTATTTTTTTACTTTCCATTAAAACAAACAAGAAAAAAGAAGAAATAGCTGGTAGATTTAATAAATTTCACGGAATCGTAACTAAATACTAACTTGTCTCTTGGCTTAGAAACGTAATCTACTAACATTTGAAAATGCAACTAAAATGAATATTTATTTATGTACAAGAGAGGTGTTAGGGCCTTCTCTAAAGCGAAGAAGTAAATTGTTTTAGTTGGTGTACAGCTGGAAAATAAACTTTTTCTTAAAATAGAAATTTATTTTATTCCTCTAAACATTACTTTGATAGGTATAGTGAAAACTAAATAATTTTTTTCTTTATTTTAACCATTAAGTCTCCAATTTGCACAAATAAGAAGCAGAATACCCAGAGATCGGAACAAATTAAATTTAACTTAATTTACAATATTAATAAACATGATGAATTTTAATACATAAATACTCGTCTTGAATTATAAAAATGTAATATAAATTGGAAGCATTATTTCTTCCTAAGAGAGTAATGTAATTTGATAAATGTTTACAACCTTTTCAGACCTGTTCTATGTATGAGAATCATTTTCATTGAAGTATTTTTCTTCATCTAATAGTGAGAGCACCGAAGTATATAATTATCAAAAAATGAAATTGTGTACGAAAGCCAAAACAGTAAAAGAGCCAAAAAAAAAAAAAAAAAAAAAAAAAGTAATAAGGAACAAAAAAAAAAGGAGAAATAAATAAAAAGTTAAATAACAAATGTATTCTGAGAGAGAGAAGAAGAATTGTTGTTTTTATTCAAACTGAAAAATAGAGAGTACTTATGTCTGTACTCATGCACAACTAATCCACACAAAATAACAAATGTACTTTAATAACTCAAGAGTAAATACCCATAATAAAATAAGTTAGTGCAGAGCCAATAAGAATAAGTATAGGCCCAATACGAAGGCTTGGTCATGTTAAAATAAAAAAATAAGTAAATAAAAAAATAAATGGCTGTATGGCTTTTTCAGTATATTAAGTCCTACAGCTCTACAATAAACCAAACTTAATCTCTATTAAAAATTATAATTCAGAGATAATGCAAATAATAGGAAAGACATTTCTTAACCTGCAACATTTATAACTTTTTCAATTCAGTAAAGGCGAAGTAGCAAATAAATAAGAAACAACTTCTAATAAAGGATTTACAGTGCTTCTCCCAATCACATCTTTTTCTTTCTTTTGTCGAATTTACTAAAGTCTTTTATGTAAACACAAAACAATAGTCTAAATATCCTGTTAAAATCGTTCATACAGAAGTAAATAACAATTGAGAGGGCAAAACATATAAACTCCTTAATCTTATACTCTACTAAAAGTGTTACACCTCCATCGACCTGAGAGTACATTTACTGGATTAAAGAGTGTGTGCGTGTGAAAACTTATAAGAATAAGTCGCACAGAATTAAAAAAGAGAGAAACAAAAGTTGAGTCTTTTTCCTTTTCTTTTTCTTTCTCCTTTTCTTTTTTTTTCGTTTTAAATAAAAAAACACACCCTAAAACCTTAAAAAAAAAACCTTCTTTATCCTACTGCTATTTTTTATTTTTAAATAACAAAAGAGGTTTCATTAAATTTTTTACCTCAGAGTATAGTGTCATTATATATTTCTTTATTTATATTGCTAAAATATACTTAAAAACTTTTAAGTAAAAAAAAACACATTGCGACTAGCCACATAATTGTGGGTTTTATGAATGTGGTGGTGGATTTAATTGAAACCAGTAGTATTTTTTATTTTTTTGCTCGTTCAAACCCTATACATTTAATCCTATGCACATGTTTTCCATCGATTTTTAAGCCTATGAACGTTGAATCTAAAGCTCATTTATGCGGTGAGTTTCTATGGAAAGTTAATGATGACCCAGGAGGATTTGGAAATTTGTGGCTTTTAACACTAACCCATAGTGACCTTTTTTAAGAATTTACCATTGTTAAATTTAATCAACCACAGAATCATTGGTTTAGAGGAGGGATGAACACACATAAAACAACAACAACAACAACAACAACAACAAAGGAATAGGAAAATCTACACCTAACTAATATTAATCAAAAATAGGTGAAGAAAAGTTCTTTAACATCCTCATCTCCTTATTTCTTCTCCCATATTGAAAAATAAAAAAAAATTAAACATAAAAACATTGAAAAATTAAATACTTAATTCTGGTAAAAATAGTAAAAACAATTTTTTTTTGAAGCAAGGTTTTTCTCAGAAAATCAATGAAGTACAAGGTTTTCGTGTTATTTTTAGCCCTGATGGTCACTTTCCAAACTACCTTTAAATTCACTGAAGGAGCTCCTGTTGCAAGGAAATTGAGTAAAAGACAAGTTAGTAGTTTGAATTCGGTATCTTTTATTTTATTAACACGAGAATTTGAGTTACATTCTCAAAACCCTCATTTCCCCCTTCTCCCTTCCCTATTCTTCTTTTTTTTTTTTTTTTCTTTTCTTTTCTTTTTTTCTCTATATTTTTTTAGTTGTATAGACATAAGGAAGTTGTAGGTCATCTTTACACACCCACTGCGAACTATTTTAAATTTTTTTATTTATGAACGCCTTTTTTTGTTTCTATGTTTAATTTTAAATTTCGATGGATTTTCTTATCGTTTCTTGGTCTTCTACACAAAATGATAAGAAAAAAAAACAATGTGTGGCAAAACCTCATCATCCTCGACGAGATAAAGTACGTTTTTTCTTTTTTCTTTTTTGTAAATCATTGCAGTTTCCAGATTTAAGTCTAACAAGTAATTTAGTCTCGTCCATCTTATTCTTCAGAATCAAAACAAGCTGAACCTCAAAGGCAGCAAGTCAAAGCAGGAAATTTGGCAAATCAGCCGAGGTTGAAAGAAGACCAAGTATGTAACATCACCATTCCATCATGGGAATACGTGTAAAATTTTTTTTTTTATTGTCATTGTTTTCCCTTTTTTTTTTAAATCCCTTTATCTTTAATTTATCCTTATAAATATACTTTTCTAATTTATTTCAATTTCCCGGCTTCATTTTCATGATAACTTTTAGTCACAGAGTGTTGCAGTAGATTCTACTTCAGAAGCCAAGCGAACTTTGGGAGCGAAATCTGATGCAGAGGAAAAGAAAAAAAAAAGCGAAGAAGCGAAGAGGGAGAAAGAATTGGACGAGAGAGCGGCTTCTACTTTGGTATGCATCTATCCGTACAACTCCATCATGGATTTTTTTTTAAAGTTGAATTTGTTTTTGTTTGTTTTTTCCCTTTATTTCTTTATTTAACTTTTTCCAATTTCCTGGCTTATACTTAACAACCAATGTAGTTAACCAATATGCCAAGGCCAGAACCTGGGAAACCAGTAACGCTACCCATCGCAGATAAGCTGAGCAAAGATATTAATTTTGAAGTATGTATTATTTATTTTATATATGTTGTTGTTGTTGGCACTCTTCTTTTTAAAATTCATCAACGCGTTGAAGTGTAGTGTGCATCCACTAATGTTTATGTTCTACATTTTCATTTTTTATACCTCTATCTATATTCGATTACCACGGACGAAAAACAATCAAATGAAAAAAAAAAAAAAAAAAAAACAACTTTTTTAGGTCCTTCCAATTCAAAAGCCGGAGTCCATGCATATTCCTAGTACTTTCTCAGATTCGAATGAATTGGCCAGTGCGGTACGTAATTTAACCATTCAAGCATACATTGAACTTGAAATTCAAAACTTTCCTCTTTTTTTTTTTTTTTTTTTTTTTTTTGCATTACTTTAATGACTTACGTACCTTTTTACTCTTTTCCTTTTCTTTTTTGTATCCGAAATATACTAATGCACCACTACTTCTAACGCGAATATTTAATGAAAAAGTTTGGTCATAAACTGGCAGACCCTACAACGGGCATAATAAGTATAAACATTTGGGAATATGAACATAATTCGACTCTGGGCTCGCCGGATACAGATCCTGTAAGTGTCATCGATAAATAAATGATTTTTTTTTTTTTTTTTTTTTTTTTTCTGTGTACCTTGTAAGTCGTTTTGTATCAACCTTTCATTTAGAAGAATCTCCTAAATTTTATTTTACTAATTTCTTTTTTTTTTTTTTTTTTGTTTGTTTGTTTGTTTTCTTCTCTTTTAAAATTTTTACATTTTAGTTTCAAACGGAAACTTTTACTGCATGGGATCCTGTTTCACTCTCAAGATATAGGTATTGTGATGAAAAATATTGTCAAGTAACAGAAACGAAAAAGATTAGGGACACAAGCAATGATTACACACATTATAGGTCAATAGTATAAAAAACTTTTTTTTTTTTATCTAAATTACAGTACCAGCTAATCTCCCCCATCCCATTCTTCCAAATTCAATGAAAACTCGATACGAATCACCTTCACCTCCTTTTTTTTTTTTTTTTTTTTTTTTTTTTGAAAAAGAGTACACAAAAAGAAAGTCTTTTATTTTATTTTATATATCATTTACTTGAATTAATAAAAGAATCGATTTATTTATTTATTTATTTCTTTTTTTGTTTGAATTTAACTTCATCCTCCATTAAGAATTGAAACTCACGGTGAAAAGGGGGTATTTTAATTTCTAAGAAGTAGAAAAGAAATAAATAGACACACACAAAAGTTTGACTCCCTTCCTATATAGAAAGGAAGGGTTTTAGTCACTAAGTAAGAATAAAAAAAATATATATATATATCAAAGTGAACGAAAGGTATTTGCTTTCTTTTTCTTAAAGAAATGAAAGAATTAGAATTAGGGAAGTTGAACCCCGCCAACAACGAATTCAAAAAAAAAAAAGAAAGAAAAAAGAAAAGAATAAATCAATTTCTTTTTCATTTTCATTTTCATTTTTTTTTTTTTTTTTTTAAATGTCTTCTTTTTTCTGAATTTAAAAAAAAAAAAATTAAAATTAAACAACCACGACCACGAAGAAGAAGAAAGAAGAAGAAAGAAGAAGTTTTTCATTAAGCAATGACATCCACATCCGAAGTGATTTACTTTACTGCATCTCAAATTATCCAACAAGTATTAAAAAGAAAAGGCTCCATTAAATCACTTTGTTTATCATCTAAATCCGAAAACAAAAAGAAACTGTATGCTTTGGTCAGTCAATCTCTTAAATGTAAATTGATTGAAGCATCGTCCTTCTTCTACTGAAATTCTTCTTCTTCTTTTTCTTTATTCATTTATTTATTTTTACTTCCCTTTGGAAGAACCACTTTACTAATACTCTCCTGTGGAATTTCTTTGTTTTATGTACGGTCCAATCCATTCTATATATTTAGATCAATCCATACTTCAAAGTATCCTAAGCCATTCAAAATTGTTAGAAAAGGAACGAAAACTTACCAAGGCCTTGGCTTGGGTGTTGTTGTATGATTTCTTACTCAGTCCACGGCGTAGTATTCAATGTGGTGGCAGGTTGAAGTTTACTATTAAAAAGTATACTTCGGTATTAATCAAAAGTTTGGATAATGTCATGCAAATTCATCAAGTCTCTTCCGTAGATCAATTACTACATTCATGTCCATCGTTCACTCTTTCATTTCCTAGATATGTTCGAGTGAATACCTTGAAAATTTCTTTGGATGAAGTCGTCTCGCTATTTAAACTGGAAGGTTGGACTTTTTTAGGGATTTTGCAGACCGTGGAAACCAATCTCTTAAAGTAACTAAACTACAAGGACTTTTTCTTCTCTTTTCTTTTCTTTTCTTTTCGTTTTGCATCGTAGCTTCATAGAAGAAAACGGACTCTATCAATATAAACCTTTTACTTACATCGATTTGATTCATTCATGCAACTTTTATGTATTTACTCTCTAAAAGGACAAACACTTTTGCTGCCGATCCACTTCTCTCTACCTATGTATTGGTGTTTCCTACTGGAACAGATTTCCATGATCACCCCTTATGTCTTTCAGGAAAATTGATTTTACAGGTATATATCCCCTTGTATGAAATACTCATTTTTCTACCTCTCCCTTTCCCTCTCACCGCCCCTTTACGCATCTTTCCCTGTCTCTCACACTTTTTTTTTCTTTTCTTCATTGTTTAATCTTTTTTTTTTTTTTTTTTTTTTTCCTTCCTCTTCAATTTTTCAATTCAGGATAAAGCTTCATGTCTTCCACCCTTAGCGTTAGCTCCCCCTCTCCATTCTCATTGCATTGATGCATGTGCGGCTCCAGGAAATAAAACCTCGTTTTTATCCCAGTTATTAAACAATACAGGCCACATCACAGCATTTGAATTGCATCGACCTAGATACGAAGTCTTGCAACAAAGACTTGAGGTTTTGGGGTGCAGAAATGTCACCTCTTTGCATCAAGATTTCTTAACCACTGATCCTTCTCAGTTTCCTTTGATTTCTCATATTTTAGTGGACCCCAGTTGCAGTGGTAGTGGGATTCATTTGGAAGAAACGGAAAAAATCAATCCAAAACGACTTTTAGCCTTGTCTACTTTTCAAAAAAAAGTCATTTTTCATGCCATGAAATGTAATACAAATCATCATGGGTCCTTTTCCTATTTTATTTCTTTACCTATATATTTCTATCTTCATTCTTTTTCTTACCCTTTATTTTATTTTATTTTATTTTATTTTTTCATACAGTGCTCAGACCTTGCATTGATCATATTTCTTTCTTCTATTTTTCTCCATTCAAGGTTGATGATTTTCTCTTCTTTTCTCTTCTCTCCCCTCCCTTTATGATGATAATGATGATGAATTTGAATTCTTTAGTTCCCCATGTTCAACGTATTGTATACTCTACCTGTTCGCTTCATGTAGAAGAAAACGAAGAGGTGATCCATCATATTTTATCTCACCAATCGAATTTTACTCTTTCCAACGACTTGTTTCCAGAATGGCCCACTCGAGGCTTTTTGAATACAGGGTTATCCAAGGACGATGCCATGAAAGTCATGCGGTTGAATCCCAAGGATCATTTCACACATGGCTTTTTCATTGCGATGTTTGAACGACGTCCGGATTCTCAGGTACCCCCTTTCTTACCTCCTCTTTCGGATGGCCCCGCCCCTATTTCAAAACCTTCCACTTCCAACCCATTGACCTCGATGAAAAGCACCATGACATGTAAAAAAAAGAAACGTAAGTTAAAGACGAGTCAAAGAAAAAGTATCTTAGATGTGTGATGAAAGCATGCTTTTTTTTTTTTTTTTTTTTTTTGGAATTGGAATTAGAATACTGAAGAAGCTGAAAATCGAGACTACGGATTATAAAAATAACGGTATACAATTAAACTCGTTAGGTAAAGATTTCCTCCATGCTTGGATTTATCTTTATGTATATTCTACTACGTTAGAAATGAAGACACTTAAACTAAATAGAATGAGACATGTCTTTTATTTTTTTATTTTTTATAAAGGTATTTTTTGTGTTCCGATTTACACACGACTTTTTCTTTATGTTAATAATAATAATTATTATTATTTTTCATTTATTTGAATTCATTAAAATAGATTGTTTAGTCTAATTGTCAAAGATTGGCTACCAAAAAAAAAAAAAACATTTTGGTAAAATATGAATACTTTTTTTCCAGGATGGTTTCAATAAATTGATTTGTTTCATTCATATAGTAGTGGCCTATATGAGGCAGATGCAAAAAAATGGGGTTCATGTTTGGAAAAGACATAGTAGGGAAATTTCCGATAAGAAAAAATAAAAAGCAAAAAAAATAAAAAAAAATAAATAAATAAATAAACACTCTCTATCATTTCGGTTGGTCTATAACTACAAAGACTTATACAAATGTTGAAAAAGCTATTCATTCGTTCAACTTTTTGCTTTGAGAAAGTTTTTAAAATTTTTAAAGAAGATAATAAAATTAAATTAGATAAAATAAAAAAAGGAATGTATTTGAAAGTTTGACGCGTTAAATTTATTTGCTGTCAATTAAATATCAAAAGTGAAATTTCATTATCAAAAAACACCTTTTTGAGCACTGATAAACTGATTAAAAAAAATCCCAGGAAAGTCAGTTGTCTTCTAAACTATTTAATCTGCAACACTTCTTGCTCTAGGTCACTTACGTCTATACGAACATTCTAAAATTGCCATTTTCTTTCGTATTCAATTTCATTCCGTCATTCTCTCTTTCATTCTTCATTACTCTCTTTTTCAATTTCTTTAGTACTTTGAAATTTTTCTGTTTGGACATTCCATGCTACGATTTAATGAATATGGAGCCTTACCTGAATTTGCTAATTCCGAGAACAAACAGTTGGATCTTCAAGTAAGGACCAAAGAAAAACGATTATCCCAAATCCTTGTTGATTTAGAAGATCAAGCTTCTCGAGCTGATGCATTGAGTTTACACATGAAAAATGTCCGACAACAGTTGGCACAATGTCAGGTATCCATCGTATTTACTTCTATTTCCCCTTTTTTGTACCTGACTTTCCAAATTCTATTTTTTTTTTTTTTTTGTATGATCGGAAGAAAAACTATGTTCAATCAAGTTAAGTTTTTGAAGGATTTTTTTTTATCTCTCTATCCATTCACCCTCTTTCCCCTTTTCCTACTATGGCATAGACTCTATATGAAGGTAAAATACGTGAAAAGCAAACTGAAGAGCATTTAAAAGAATTGTCAGAGAGAGAATGTGGACGATTGTCCCAAGATATCAAGAACTTTCAAAAGGAGGCCATCGAACTTATGTCCCAGGTACGTTACCTCAATACAACCTTTGCTTTATTTTTTTAATTTTTTAAGAATAATAATAATAATCCCCTAAAAAATCTGCAAAATTATAATTTCAAATTGGCCTTGAATAGATGTTCATTCTCTTAACCACTAATGCTTCATACATGATTTCAACCTTTGAAACGACATCATTCATTCCTCTCTATTCCATAGTCGACTGCTACCCAGAATTCAATTTACCGAGTTTCAGAAAAAATAGCTAAGTTAAAAACCACTTTGAAATGTGATACTAAAGAAACGGAAGATTGGTTAAAAGTCCAACAAGAAAAAGAAGAAGACAACTTAATTTTATTAAAATATACAAAAGAGGATGATCAAAAAATTCGTGATTTGGCTTTTCAAATAGAAAAATTAATGAAACAAGTGCATCAAAAAAAGGCTCAACTTAGTCATGATGTACATTTCATTTTTTTTTCATTTCTCAAAAACGATATTTAGAATTGAAATCGGGATTTGGTCTTTACCATAACTATTTATTATACCCATTTCCTTCTCTTTTTTTCCACTCTTTCGATTTTAAAACCATAGCTTACAGAGGCTCAAGTGTCTCGTATGGAAGTAGTTAGAGCAACAGATGAATTTCGTAAACTACACGACGAGCGCAAAGAATTACTCAAACAGTGGGAACAAACCATACTTTCAGCTCAAAACAAGGATAAGGAACTGGCAAAGCAGCAAGAGCAATATCAAAATCTTAGGGTTTGTATTTTTTTTTTTTTTTTTCTCTTGTTCTTTGATTTATTAATAATTCACCCTTTCTAGTAAAATGGCAGGGGTGGAATAGAGCACTATTTCAAGGATAGCCGCCTTCTTTCCTCTTCGCTTTTCTTAATTTCACTCATCTATCTTTTCTTAATAATTTACAATCAACAAATATAGATAGAAGTGATTTCGAAACGTAAATTGATTGAAGAAAAGCAAAATTTAACAGACCAAGAAACAGAAAAAAAGAAAGAAACAGAAAAAAATATTAACGTGTTAGATCGTCAAATAGGAAAATTAAGGTTGCAAAGATATTGACTTTCCGTTTATTTATTTATGGAAAAAAAATCTTCTTTGAGATTGAGATGATGGTTTAACTTTTTTTTTATTTTATTTTTTTTAGAATGGAGTATGTTGAATCTGTAGAACAATTGACTTCCTTTCAAGATGAGTTGAATACAATGAAAACGCATTTAGCTAGAAGTACAGTTTAATGAATAAATTGATTCGTCTCTCTCCTCTTTCTTTTTCTTTTTGTTTCGTTTTTTTTTTTTTTTTTTTTTTTAAAAAAGGGCTACGCTAACTGTTTGAGTTTATTATTTTTCTACCTATAGCATCGAATGATGTCGTTTCCAAACAACAGGAGTTACATCATCTCAAAGAGGACGTCGTTGAAAAAAAGAAACAAGTAAAAGAAGAGAATGAAAGATACTTGGGATTACAAACAACCATCAAGTGTATGCTACGCGATACAAGTAGTAAAGAAGAGAAAGCCGAAGTTTTACAAACCTATTTGAGACAGCAAGAATCAAAAAATAAAGAATTGGAAAAAAAAACGAAATACCTCAAAGAGCGAGGTATGTAATTCATTTTATTCTTCTCTCTTTATTTCAAGTTTTTTTTTTTCTTTAGTTTAACTCTTTTTCTTTCTGTACTCTAAAATAATATACCAAATGGACATACAGAATTCAAGTATACCCAAGAATTATTCAAGTATCGACAGGATGAAAAAACATTATCCTCGGAAATATCTGGTGCCCATGCAGCCATCCGAAATTTGACATCTAAAGTAAACCAATTAGATCAAGCATCTATTCAACAACGTACATTATTATACCATCAAGAATATACTTTGCAACAAGTAGAACGTAAACTAAAGCGTGCACAAGGAGAACGTACAGATGAAGAAAAAGAACAGCTTAATGCTAAAATCCAGATGCTGAACGCCCAATATGAACAAGCGCAACAAACTTATCATTTACTTCACACTCAATTGAAAAAATCTCAGGATGATTTACGCCACTCTAAGAGAAAATATGAAGTGCTAGAAAAAGAAAAAGGAAGCTTAGATGAACAGTTAGATGAACTTCAATTATATTCTACTTCAGCACAACATCAATTGCAATCCAAAATTAAAGAGAAAGAGGAATTGATGGTGGAGGAGAGTGTTTTGAAATTAGAATTGAATAAATTGCGAGGATTTTTAAATGCGAGAGCTGATGAGGTGCTAGGTTTGGAGGCTCGACAAGTACAATTACGACTTGCATTAGAAGAAAGAAGCAAAGAAATAGAAATCCATCAAAGCATGTTAAAAGGTCAGTTGCGTGCATGTGAAGAAGAAAAATCGGAGTACACTCAAGAAGTTAAAGAAAAAATGGCTCAAGTGGAGCGTAAAAAAACGCGCTTTGATATTTGGATGTCTCAACTAGGCACAACGGATGATCCCATTGAAGAAGAAGAGCGGACTCAAGCATTTTACATTATTAAGGCTGCTCAACAACGAGAAGATTTGCAACGTCAAGGTGATCAATTGGATTTGGCTATTCAAAAGGCAGAAAAAGAAATTAAGGCCATGGAAAATACATTGATCGTGTTAAACCATCGAAATGAAAATTTTAAAGTAAATTTGAACCAATCAGACGTACTACCTGAAGACATTGAACATCAGCAAAGTTTACAACTGCAATTTCAAACAGCTCAAGATAAGTTGACCCAAAAGCAACAAGCTTTAGAAAAACAGCAACGTGAGTTCATGGAGTTAGAAACACAATTAACTCAGTTAAATGAAATTGAAAATCAACAGCAGCAGACAGTAACTCAATTAGAACAACAATCACATTTATATGTCAAGCAAATACAAGATCAACAAAGTAAAAAGAAACGTATGGAGCAAACTGTTTCAAGGCTAGTAAAAGAGTATAGGAAAATGAAAAGTGGATCGGTGCATGATTTAACTTTAGAAGAAGAAGATATTCAACAAAAGCAAGCCAAAGAGATGTTACGTTTTATCATGTACCGTGTCGAAGAAATTTTAAGTAGAAAGGCTTCCACGGAAGTCATGGACAAACTACATCAGTTTTATTTGAATGTAGGATTACAACCACCTTCACGTCCAATGACCCAACTTTCCCATCTCTCTGATACGTCTTCATTTCATGCTTCGTCTAAACCCTCCAAAGGAAACCATGCCTCCCGTACTTCGTCTCGTGCTTCTTCGAATCAATTAGAAAACCTAACTCAAGGAAATCCTTCTCCGAATGCATTTAAATCCACCTCTGTAAATAATAATAACCCTTGGACTGCAACCTCACTAAAGCCTCGCTCTGATACCAGCGTTGGACCTCACATGGCAACGTTCCAATTCAATCTTACTCCAAAGTCTACATCAAATTCAGAAACATCCTCTCTCCAGGCTCGTAAGCATGCATTATCAAAAATGACCTTACCCTCAACAGGATCCATGAATAAGCATGCATTAGGGATAGAAATCTGCTCTCCAGCCAAAGCTTTACCAAGTTTACCTGGACCTTCTCCTGCTGCCCCCCACAAACCCTCCTCTTACCATCCTACATTTTTGCGACAAGGCTCAGCAAGAACCCCTCATCAATGAAGTGAAAGTACGAATGCACATGAGCCATCACTCCGTTCATTTTTATTAGTCTTTCTCCTCTCTCCACTCCCCCACATCATTTCCATAGAATATTTATTCAATTCTACGTCACTTATTGTTTGTATTTAAAATCTACTTGCCCTCCATCATTGGTTTACTTAACCTTTATAATAAAAACTAGAATCTTGAACCCGCGCCTCTTTTAAGGTTTTTTTTTACTAGTTTTTTATTTTTATTTTTTAAATTATAATCAAATTTATGGCATGCAAGTAATTTCTTTTGTCTGGATTTTTGTTCTACTTTTTTTCAATTATAATTTCATTGATTCCCGAACCCTACCGTTTTCAAATCATGTTTTAAGAACTAGAAAAGGATATATATATATATATATATTTTAAATTTAGAAAATATTTTTAGATAGAATGAAAGAAAAAAACAAAAAACAAAAGCTAAAACCCCGCAATTGAAAAGTACCATCAATGACTATCAGCTATTTTCTTTTTTTTTTTTT
>JADGJU010000056.1:2253-19490 GCA_026937265.1 Coelomomyces lativittatus
TCTTTTCCATTCTTTGTTAAAAAAAAAAAAAAAAACATTCCGAAATTTTCTAAAATTACGCGTTCAGCAAAGTGACAAAGTTTTTTTTGAAATACCTCCTAAACACTGTTGATCACACACTCCATTTAATTTTTGAGATAGGTTGGGAAGTGTAGCTAGTGTTGCCAAATCAGTATACTCCGTCGAATGTAAAATTGTTTCGAGTGAGATAAAATGCTACTAGCCATGTGGACCAAAGGACGGAAAGTAATTAAAAAAGGATGCAATTAATTTTTATATTTAAAAAAAAAAGTAGTAAACAACTAAATTATCAAAAAGGGGAGGGAAAAAAAAATACCTTTGATGCAAGAGATTCCAGGATCGGCAATAAAACGAAAATCGGGTCGATAGGTATTACAACGAGAGTGGATCCATCTATATAAAGTACCTTGCTTACGTTAGCAATCCATTCAACACTTTTCACCTAAATAGAAGAGTTTGTGTATAAACAAATGTACGCGTATGTCAATCACTTGAGTACAAACAAAATAGAAAAAGCGAGCAAATCTTTTTCGTTTTTTTTTTTTTTTTTAACAAAGAATGGAAAAGAAGAAAAGGAGACGATAGCTTACTCGACACGATCCTGTCTTGATAAAAGCAGGAAGTAACTAAATGGATGCGTTCCAAAGCAAAGAAAGCCAACACCGTAGTCGGTTGATTTTGATTTTCACAGGCTATTTGAATTAAAAAGACCGTGGCCTCCTTAGTTTTTGGATGAGGTAAATTCACGGTTTGTAACATGGAGGGAGAAGAAAGGAGTGTATGTTTAGGTAGTAAAAAGGGAACCCAAGTAGGTGGTTCTGAATTTAACACCCTACTAGCCTTACTGGTCGTCGTACTTGTCGTGGTCATAGTAGCCATTCTGGACATGAAATCCAAGGAAATCAAGTTTCTTTTTCTACTTTTCGTTTAATTTAAGGTTTGAAGAACCAAACAAAAAAACAATCTAATAACAACAACTAAAAAATAGAAAAATAAACCTTTTTTTTTTTTTTTTTTAATTTCAAGTATCACATGATCTGGTGAACACTTTGAAAAAAAAAAGACCATCTCGTGACTTGATTTGACCCTTTTGTTTTTTGTTTTTTTTTTTTTTTTTTAAAGTTTCTTTTCAGAACTATGAAAAATAAATAAAACTAGCGAAAATCCCCTTTACATGCCTTTCCACTTACCTTTTTACCCCTTCCTTTCCCTCTTTCCTATACAAGTTTTATATTAAAAAAAAAAAAAAAAAAATTGAATGGAAGTAGTAGTAATAGTGCTAAGTTGTGCTCTTCACGTACTTTTTCGTGTATTGTATTGTTCGCTGATAGTTTCTTAAGCTAAATAAATCTTTCATTTTTATGGATTTGTTTCTTTAGTTACATTGATTTTTGAATGAATTAAAAAAGAAAAAAGGTGGTATAAATCACGCATTTTTTAAGAAAGACGTAGAAACTTAAATTTATCATTCAAGTTGAATAGGAAAAGACTTCTCATTCTTTATTGGAACCATGAACTGAACTGAATATCAAATTGTTTTTTTTTTTTTTTTTTTTTTTTGTGGAAAATGTTTCAGAAAAAAAATCTACTTCACCTTACATGTCTATGTGTATTGTAAGAAGTTATATAAAATGAAAGAAAGGAAACCCCAGCAAACCACTACTACAACTACAACTTATCCACTTTTATACTGACTTGAATCCTAACAAATCATGCATTCTCTTGTAACTTTTATTCATACCCTCTACGACACCCTTGTTTTTGTTTACCAACAACTTCTTTTCTTCGTCTTCTCGATTTTTGATACCACCTACCAACGCGTACTTGTACTTGGTCAACGCAAACTTTTGATTGTAAAACAAATAGCAGCGGTACGATCTATTCTTACCTTCTAGTTCTCAGTGATTCTATACTTCCGTCTCTCATAGTTAAAAGTATACATCTGAAATGGGGTTAAAAAAAAAGGATATTTCTTTAAAAGGGAAGAAAATTACACAACAAGAAAACATGCATTCTAGATTGTGTTTTTTTTTTCTCTTTTCTTAATTCAAAATGCTAACATTTAAAACGAATCATTCTGTTATTTATTTTAGGGTGGGTTTAGTAATGTATATCTTGTATCCGAACTTCATAAACATCGTAAACAAAGAAGGTATAGAGCTTTGAAGCGTATTTATTTACCCGATCATGAAGCTTTCAAGGTTGAGAATTTAACTTTGTATTTTAAATAAATAAAAAAGTGTGCTAAATCATTATGCGTATAGCCCTCCTTCCTTGCATGTAAATCTATCATAAATCTATCCCTACGCAACACTTATATTACGCGGCATTTCTAAATACGTTTCTTCTTTTAGTTTTTTCAAAATGAAGTTAGGATTTACAACCTACTTCAACACCCTCACATAATGAAATTAATCACCGCCGATGTTTTCTCACTACCCAATGGATTTCAAGTCGGCTTCATACTTATGCCTTATTATTCTGTAAAGTTTGATGTTTCGTATAGCAGGATCTATTAATTTTTTTTGTTTGATTGTTTTAACATTCTCATTCTTAGTGCCGTTGCTTTATTCTTGACCTTTCAGTTTTATTTTTATTTCCTTTAAATTTTCACGTAACAAAAATCAAATTATACCCCATTCTTACGTACTCTTCCGAAAGGGTGGAACACTTCAAACCTTATTAGAGAACAATCCTCAGATTCCATTTTCTTATTACTTCCCATTGTTTCGCAATATTTGCTTGGGCTTACAAGTGTTTCATCTTCACTCCATAATTTTTAGAGATTTAAAAGTACTTTGGTATTCTATTCTAAGTCAGTTAGCATACATGTAAGAACAAACACGCTCACATGCAAAAAAAAAAAAAAAAAAAAAAAAAAGAAAAGAAAGAATAAAACACAACTCCTCACTCTAAATTTGGAAAAAATCAAAGGTATACATACTACTCCACTCAGAACTAAAAGCATTTTATTGTTTTTTATTTTTATTTTCCACTTTCTCCAATTCTCATGTATGTAGCCGGATAACATTCTTTTACATCACTCCGTCCCCATCCTTTCGGATTTCGGAAGTGCCTTACCCGCTCCATTTGTTATTGATTCGGTCTCTCAAGCCAATGCATTCGTTGAAGAGTGCAGTGTCAATGTGACTGCCATGTATCGACCTCCGGAATGCTTTCATGTTCCTAAATTCCCTTTTCAAATTGATGAGAGGGTTGATACTTGGCCATTGGGTTGTATTTTGTATTTTATGGTGTTTTCCAGACCCCCGTTTGATGGAACCGAGTCATCATCAAGAAGCACCTTAAGCTATGACACGTATGTAATATCAAAACCACAATCAGAGGAATCTTAAATTTTTGGAGTTCTTATTTTAGTTTTGTTGTTCCCTTTTTTCTTTTTTTTTTTCAAAACTTTTTTTTTGTAAAAAAAAAAAAAACTAATATTCTTTTAAACCTCCAACCCTTTTTTATGTGTTATCTACTAAAGTGGCTCCTCTCTTGAAGCCGTCGCACTCATTCCATTGCTAAAAAGAATGCTCATGATTGATCCTTATGAAAGACCTACCGTAACTACCATCTTAGAAGAAATTCAACCATTGTTATACTCATTCCCAGCAACATTCGTTCATCTTGATACAGACCGTGAAGAGAGGATAAAATATAATCCGTGCTTTTAGTGTACAAATGACCTTTAAGCCCATACATGCATCGTATTTCCTCAATACTAATGCCCTCCTCCCTATTTCTTTTTCTTCTTCTTTTCCTTTTTTAATAACACCAAATCCTTTTTCTAAACAATGAAAATGTTTTAAACTTTTTGATTTGAACCTTAAATCTATTTTCTAATCCGAAAAAAAAAAAAAAAAAAAAATTATGCCTAACAAAGTTCCCCCATGAATAAAAAGTCAAAGCGTATTTAAAAAAAAAAAAAGAAAAAAACATGTGTGAGTAAAATAAAACAATTCAATTCATCATCCACTCCCCTTGCCCCTCACAAAAAAAGAAAAAGAAAAAGAAAAAGAAAAAAGAACTCACCAAAAAAGTATATGTATTCATAGAAGTAATGCTAAACACATCTTTTAAAATTTTTTGAAATAAATATTTTCCGAAACTCCTAGTTATGAGTAAAGTTTAAAAATCCAGTGGTAGTGAAAAAAAAGATTGAAAAAAAATAACAAAAAAACATAAGGTTATATGTTAAAATAATATTACTTTGTTTTTAAAAGGTTCAGTTTTGTTTCCTTAATAAATAATAATAATAATTTATTTTCAAAAGAATACTGATTTATTCACAGTATATTACATGGAGAAAAGGGTATATACATGCAAAACATGTACGTATATATTTATATATAGCTCCCCTTTTAAAATTTCGGCACGCGAAAAAAATAAAAAAAATATAAAGAAAATTAAACTCAAAAAAAAAAAGCACAAGAAATTCGGACACAAAAAAAATTATAATTTACTGGACAAATGTTCTAGTCAACTTGAATTGATAGTTAAACGTTCAATGACACAGGCAGACGCGCCGCCTCCTCCGTTGCAAATACCAGCACATCCGGTCTGAATAGGGTTCAATTATAATTTTAAAATTTATTTTAAAAGTGATTTTAAAAAAGACATTAATTACAAATATAACGGAAGGTAAATTGGAAACAGTAGTGGTGGCTGTAAGAAGAAGTGGAAAAAATATGAATAAAAAAAAATTCATTGAAGAGCATGTACCGTAGCTTTGTGGTGTTTCAATACTGAGCATAAAGTGATGAGAATACGGGCTCCAGAGCATCCCAATGGATGACCTAATGCAACGGCACCACCAAATACATTTACTTTCTCATGCTTCAAATTTAATTCTTTCATGTTTACTAAAGCAACACATGAAAAGGCCTCATTAATTTCATAAAAATCAACCTGGTCAGGGAACACATTGGCTTTTTCTAAGGCTTTTGGAATGGCAATGGATGGAGACGTTGTGAATTTCACAGGTTCTATAAAAAAAATTCAAAAAAAGTGGTTAAATTTAAAACGTCGTTTCTTAAAAAATTTTTAAAACGATAATTAAAGAAGACCTCAAAAGCAAAAAAAAAAAAAAAATGTCAGACATGCCTTGCTCTGCGTCTGCTGTAGATAAAATTCTAAATACTGAAGCTCCTTGAGAAACCAATCCTCTATCAATCATACTATGAAGTTTTTCACCAGAAACGAGGACAACGGCCGCTGCTCCATCAGATAAGGGGGAGGCATTTGCAGCGGTGATGGAGCCCTTTTCATCAAACGAAGGACGTAATTGACGTAACTTTTCTTGATCGAAATGGTTCACTTGTTCATCTGAAGACACAATGACGGGAGGTTTATTCCGACCCAACCTAATTTCCACAGGCACAATTTCTTGATCAAAATAACCTGCTTGAATGGCCTTTTGTGCCCTTGTATAAGAAACAATGGCATAATCATCTTGTGCTTCACGTGTAAGATTGTACGCGGCCACCGTCTTCTCCGCAGCTACCCCCATCGGACATTTACCGCTGAAGTCTGTCAACCCATCTAATAACAATGCGTCTAGGAGCTCCGCGTGACCATAACGAACACCGAAACGAGCACGGGGGACCAAGTATGGACAGTTTGTCATGGATTCGGTACCCCCTGCAACAACGACATCGGCTTCACCCAATCGGATTAATTGGGTAGCAATAGAAATAGCTGCGTATGATGCATAATTTAAAAAAAAAAATTAAAATTTTAAAAAAAAAGTATTAGAAAATAAAAGAAACGAAAAAGCATACACTAGACAGATTGCGAGGAAGTTGAAACAGTCTGTACACAAATTTCTTGATTAACAAAGAAAAAAACTTTTATCTAAAGAGTTAAAAAAGGAGAGATACGAATTCGAATTCAAGGTACCTTTCATAGCAGATGCACAAACTTTGTTGACAGTGGTAGCAGGAACAGTGGGAGGGAGTCCGGCAGCAAGCGCAACTTGACGTGCAGGATTCTGACCTAATCCTGCGCCAACGACGTTTCCAAAGACAATTTCTTGCACATCCGAGGGGGAAAGATTACTTTTTTTCAAAGCACCTGTTATGAGTATAGTAAGATTTGAAGTGTGTTCGAGAGAGAAAAAAAAAAAGTGGAAAATGGATTTTGTTGCTCAGTATTGTAAATTACACATGATTTTTTATCAAACAGTATTCAACAGATTGAGTTGTGTGATGAGAAGAGGGAGAATGAAGTATAATTCAAAGCGAAAATAATAATCAATCAATTCAAAATTATAATTTTTTCTAAAGATATTTATAATTATGAGCATGAAGAGGAAAGTAAAAATTAAAAAAAAAAAAAAATGTTTGAAACTATACCTTGAACAGCGTATTTGCCTAATTCAACGGCACTTAAAGGAGATAAGGTTCCATTATAGCAACCTAAAGGAGTACGAGCACCAGCAACAATAAAAACGTCTACAGATTAAAAGAAAAAAAAAAAAGTGATAAAAAATTTCGTTTGAAATCGAATGGGTTAGTCTATTCTCTTTTTAATTTATAAAAAATAAATAAAAACACGTATCAAAAAATAAAACATGCACAATACAAAAGATTTAAAGATTTTATTATATTCAAAGTTTTTAAGCAATAAAATGCCCATGATTTTCGAGTGTACCTCTAGGATCAAAGTTCATATTGAGAATTAGCAAGCAAATAGAAGTGTTTAGTAAATTCGGCTTAAAGGTTTAGTTGACTGATAGCCAAGCTTATAGTAAACACGAACTATGGAAGAAAAAATGAAAGGAATACATAAGTATGGAGAGTTTACGATTAGTAATCCATTGCGATCAGAATCACTAGAAGTATTAAAAAAAAAAAAAAAAAGGTATATCAAAGCAAGATATTCATATTTATGACTAGGTTTTAATGAATTCTGCTTTTTTTAAAAAGGGGTTTTATACAAGGAATAATCGATTTATGAAGGAAAGAAAAAAAAAGAAATAAATATAGATATAGATATAGATATAGATATAGAATTAGAAAAGCGTACTCTTCAAAATGGGATAATACTTGTGGAGAGGGGAAGGCTGAATGTAAGACAAAGAAAAAACGTTTATAGAAAACAACTAAAGAGAGAAAAGTAAATCTCAACTATTTATATCAATTTGAGGAAATTTACAAAAGTAAAGGAAAAAAGAAAAAGAAAAAAAACTAATTAAGACGAATGATAGAGATGGGAGGAAATAAAAGGAGCTGCTCATTTTTTGCACGCTAAATTTAAATTTGGATTAAGAAAGTCACAATAGAAGGAAAAAGAAAATCTTCAGTGAAAAATGGAGCAGCCCCGCATTCTTTTTTTTTTTTTTTTTTTTTTTTTTTTCCCTTTTCTTAGATTTCCACGTCTGACTTCTCTTTTTATTTTCACTTACTTTCATCTTTTTTCTCTTATCTCATATACATGTAATGTGGCGAATTAAGCACTTAAAATGCATTGCTAAATTGGAAGAAATCGAAAAATTACGTACATGTTTACAAATTTTCATTATAAATTTTTAGAATGATTTCATTATTATTACTTTCCTTTTCTCTTTTTTTTTAAAATTTTAATGAAGGGGACACATAGTCAACCCTAATTTCAATTTACTTTTTAACACCAATGCGAAACCCATTTTGTTTCAATCATTTTACCATCTATTGTTTTCAAAAGGGAGAATAATAAGAATAATTCCAATATAAGAACATCCCATTTTTTTCTTCCTTCACTGCCTTTCCTTAATGCACTTTTTTTTTTTTAAATCTTAAATGTGATGGTGGGTCATCGTTTTTTGCTCAGGAGTAAGTAAAAGGTTGAATGCTTTACAGTATATATCAGAGTTTTATATATATGTATATATATAGTTTGAATTGAATACATCTATTCTAAGTGGTGGGTGTAGATGCTTTTGAATGCAAATGGGAGGAAGGATGGATTGGTAGGTCGATTAAATAGTTCCCTCAAGATCGAAATTTTAGAATTGAATATTTCCCTATTTTAAAAAAGAAAAAAAAAGTTCAGAAATGCATTTGTGAAGAAATATACGAAAATATAGGGATAGGGATAGGGATGCAATCCACCTGGAGAAATGAGAAACTTACCAATTATAACCGTTTTTTTTTTTTTTTTTTTTTTTTCATTGACCATATCCATAAAAAAAATAAAAAAGTTAAGTAGATATTAAGTTTTTCTCATTGACATATTCTCTTGGGTTTGAAATTTAAAAAAAAAAAAAAAGAAAAAAAATCAAATATTAAAATTCAGAAAGTAGAATTTTAATTTATTCCACAAAGAATAAAGACGAAAGAGATTCTCTTCCTTCTCTTCCCTCGTAAAAATGAAAGAAAACTAATTACTATTACTATCACTACTACTAATAACAATAATAAAAATTGAAAACGATCTTTTATTTTTTAAAATTAAGGAAAAAGAGCCTGCTTTGAATTGTGCGAATGATTAGCATGTTTTGAATATTATTATTTTTACTATTGCATCAAAAAGGTTCTTACTTTCTATTCAGAAAAACAACAACATCAATAATAATAATAATAATAATAATAATAATAAGGGGAGGGGGGAGGGAGGGATAATGGTGAAGATCTCCCATTCATAATCATAGTATATAAAACTCACGTTTGTTTTCCAAAAAAGTTTTTTCCTTAGATGTTAAAATATTTGCTGTTGTGTATTAATAAGGACAGGGAGAAAAAAAAAAAAAAAAGTGCAGCGTATTATAACTTTATCCCTTTCTTTTAAAGTTTTAAGAAAACTTAGCCATGTACTTCCTATATCTTTTATCTGTTTTTCTCAAAGTTTTTGATTTTGAGTTGTGTACACTGTCTTTCTTTTGGACTACTAGGCTTGAGTTTTACATTACTTAAATTAGTTTCATTTGTGCACTTTACCTTTCACACTTGCTATTTTAAATGAGAGTAATTAGAATTTCGAAGTTGTATTCCATACTCTAACCAATAGAAAATGTCTATTCCATTTTTTTAGGTTAAATTTTGTCTATGGATTGGCATGTATATTAGTTTTTCTGTGTGTCTGTTTACATACATAAATAACTAAATAAAATTTTCTTTTTAAGAAAAAATGAATAGCGAATTAAAAAAGTTTCGTCGCGAACTTTGTATTAAAAACTTTATCATGCAAACTTCCAAAGTTATCTTAGATTATAAACATTTTTTCGTATTCCTCTAATCAATCTTCATTTCAAAAAGTTTGACTATATTTATTTTTAATTTTTATACCCTTTCTTTTTCTTTTCTTTTTTTTATTTCGATTTTCTTTTTTCTTTATTCTATTTTCCAGTTTTTTTGAATTCTTTTATTTATTTATTATTTTTTTTTTTTTTACGAACACCAAATGCCAGCCGTAAACGGTTTCTTTATGATTAAAATATTATAAATATTGTTCTGAAAAAAAGATTGCAATTTTTGAATGAATATTTCATTTCATTTTCTTTTTATTGATTTTTTATTTTTCTTTTTCTTTTTTTTTATTTTTATTAAATGGTTTTTATTATAGAGTTTCTCATTTTTTTTTTTTTTAAATATTATTTTTATCACAAAAATATAAGGTTCAAGATTTTTTTTTTTGCTATGATTTAAAATGAAAAAGGAATTTAATGAGAATTTTTTTTTGTATAAAAATTGCACATTTTCAATTTTAAACTTTTAAACCTTTTAATTATTTCCATTTTACTGATTATCCGGGTTAAATTAAAGTTTCAACCTTTATTGCTGGTTGTACCTTTTTTTTTTTTTTTCTTCTTCCTAGAAGAAAGGAAATATAAAAAATCCTTCGCATAATGTCAAGTTCTACTTGGAATAATTTGAAGACAAATTCTCAAGATTTTGTTCTTCATGTACCCTCCGAAAATTTAAATAGCTCTCACCCCTCAGCGAATTATCCACGTTCCAGAAATTCTCCTATCTCACCTACTTTTTCCGAAGTATCAGCATCCTCTCGAGATCTCCAAAATGAATCTGAAGACGAAGAGAATTCTGGCAAGAAAAATATTAATGAAAACTTGACAAGCAGTAGTAGCAATAGTAAACTACGGTGTTTTAAAAGTTTTCCTTATTGGTTAGTTTGTCTAGTACGTTGTCTTTTGTTGTTTATACACTTTTTCATTTTTTTTTTTCCCATTCGTTTAGAAAACCCTTTTTTTTTTTTTGTCGTATGAGATTTCCGAACGGGTTTGTAATTATATTCTTATTTTGATTCTTAAATTTTTTCTAATTAAATTATTATTATTATAGCTCCGTGCCATTATTGTCATAGTTGTTATTTTTGCTCTCCTTGGTTTACCAGATATTTTCTTTGGCTTAAAAATAAATGAAAATGAAAATAGATTACCGTTTCAAGAATGGACATCTAGCGTTCATATTGGTGGAATGCCGACCCTTTTCTGGGCATTCTATCTCTCTGTTTCTTGCCTTATTTATTACTCTACCCTCATGGTAGTGTCTTTTTTACCTATTTTTATTGAATTTATTTTGTCTAAATCATTGGACCCAGCCATTGAAATGAAGGTTGAAGTATGTTACGTTTCTATTTCGGTTATTTATGTTTATTTTCATTTTGGATTTTATTTTGTTAGCGTGTACGTGGGTGTGACAGTGAGTTTCTTAGAATTTCATAAGGATGTCTATGTCATTATTAAATATATACTACTGTCCCTCACAATATTTTTTCATTTTACTTAATGCTTTACTTTCACTTTAACTCCATTTTATGTATTTATATTGATTTAAATGTACTTTTTTTTTTTTCAAAAATAATAGGAATACTTGAATTGTTTTCGTGCCATTCGTATTAGTTTATCCGTGACCGTTTGGCTCGCTTTTTCATTTCTAACATGGTCATTATTTGTAATGATTCCTGATTGGCGATGGAAGCGTGAATGGCTTCAAGCCCTTCCACCAGATTCACCCATTTGGTATTCTTACGTTTTCCGAGCTCTTTTATCTTTTACTGCATTAAGTGCATTATGGGCTACCGAAAATTTTCTTCTTGAATTCATTGCGTCCAGATTCCATCTTCGCGCATATAGGGATCGTATTAAAGAGAGTGAGAAAATGGATTTGATTATAAAAAAATTATTGGTTGAGAAAAACATTAAAAAATACACTTCTGTTTTTCAATCCCGTAATTCCGTATCAAACCTAAATAAAGCTCGTTCTTATATATGGAACACAGCAAAGCTCACCCTTTTAGCAAGTCAAGAAGTCACCAAACAATCTCTAGATGCTTCTATCTTAATTACTTTAAAGTGCATCCCCGACACCTTGGAGAAAGCCAATCAGTTAGCAGAAGCGTTGTTCCTCAAATTATCTCGTGGACAACAAGCTATACAAGTCACCGACTTTCTACCTTATTTTGAATCCTCTTCGAAAGCAAAACGCGCTTTTAAATTTTTTGACAAAGACAACAACGGGGATTTAAGTTTTGAAGAATTACAATCGAGGTTGTTTGAATCTACTCAAGAGAAAATACATTTAACAAAGTCCATGAAGGATATGAAAGCTGTAGTCAGCTCGTTGCATTATTTTATAGGAAGCCTTTTCTTTTTTGTTGGAATTTTATTGGTGTGCATGATTTTCCAAATTACGGTGGCAACGTATATTTCGACGATTGCCGCCATTTTATTACCTTCCACGTTTATTTTCGGTAGTACTTTAAAGGAAACCTTTGAATGTATCATCAGTATTTTTATCAAGAACTACTATGATGTAGGAGATATGCTGTTAATTGATAAAGAAATATTTATGGTTATATCGATATCAATTTTAACTACGGTTCTCGAACGTCGCGATGGGAAAAGAGTCTTTGCTCCGAATAACGTTTTAAATTCAAAGATGATTGACAATATACGCCGGTCAGGGTTCATGAGCGAAGAAATTGAAATTAAATTAGACATTGCCACTACGCAAGAACAATTAAATGATTTAACATCACGTATGACTGAATTTCTGAATTCAGATCCCAAATTTTACTTTCCTACTTTTTCGGTGACCATTAAGGATGTATTATTAAATGAAAAAACCCTCCGGTGTGCCGTTTATCTATCATATAGATTTAATTGGCAAGAAATGGGTCGGAAAGCTCAAAAGCGGAATGCCTTCATGTATGCCCTTACCGAAAACATTAAAGCCATTGGTATCACTTGTTCGTATCCTTTGCAAACCCACCTCTTCCAAGCCTAAATTGTATATTCTGACTACTCTCATTTAATTTTTTATATTTCATGTTCTGTATATTCTTTTTTGTTTTACCTTTCATGTGGCTATTTTTTAGAAAATAAAATTAGATACTCTTATTTCTTAAGATATTCCATTTATTTTAAAAAAATCAACTTGTATTAGAAAATACTAAGCTAAGAAAAAAAAAAAAAAAAAAGAAGCTGTATTGACTTAGTTTTCAACTTAAAAAGTAGTGTGTAAGTAAGGCCAAATAGGTGAACAAAAAACAAACAAAAAGTATTATCAAAATCAAAATCCTTCTATTCATTCTTTCTCAATTCGATTAAATTTTCTGTAAAATTTTTTTTTTTTTTTGGTAGTGAAATTTTTCTACTTTGAATTTCAAGTCAATTCGTTTATCCCTGAATCTTAAAACGGAATTTGTGGTAAAGAAAATTATTTAATTTAAAAAAAAAAAAAATTGTCTGTTTTGTTTTGTTTGTTTATTTAAATTAAATCTTTAAAAGAAATAAAATCTCACTTTATTTATTTCCCATCTATTTCTCAAAGCTTTAAAAATTAAAATTTTTTCAATTTTCTATTGAAAGTGTATTTTTCTACTGTTTTTCTTTTCTATCCTTGGCTTCGTTTTTTCTGACTTCTCAAAAAAATAAAATAGAAAATTTCTATTTAAAGTTAAATCCTCGTTTCTCCTCCTTTAAATTTTTACCATTTAGTTTCCCTATTTTACTCTGCATCAGGATGTCACTATTAAACGAGGCTCACATCACAATCTTTAAAGAATACGTTCAAACTCAACTTGCCCCGATGTATGAGACCTATTCCACACGCTACTATTTTAATAAAAAAAATTTCATCGATTAAAAAATAAAAAAAGAAGTAGAAAATATCTATGATACTATGTTTCTCTTTATCCTTTAAAATAAAAATAAAAATAAAAATAAAAATAAACAGGAATGAAAAATCTCTGTTAATTTACATTGAATTTGGTCTTCAAGCTCTTGTTCAAACTGCTTTTCTTTCTTTTCAGACACTTAGTGTTAAATCTGAAGAAAATCTAATTTTCATTTCTAATTAACTTTACTTCGTTTTTAGATGCGAAGCCGATCCTAATGTTTTGAGTGATTACATTATTGCATTGCTGCGCCATGACATGGAGGGAGAATATTTAAAACAATATTGCAAAGAACAACTGGAAGATTTTTTAAGAGATGGTAAAGAACTTTTTTTTTTTTCTTTCTCTTTAAATTTTAAAAACGCTCGTTTTTTAGAATTTTCTAATAGAACCTTTTCTACTTCTACTTATATTTATCTAGACACCAACGATTTTGTCGATAAAATTTTTGATTCTATAGCTACACAATCGTTTCTTCCTAAACCAGAATCACCCAAACCCATCGCTCAATCTCCACCTAAAATTAAATCTACTAAGCATCCTGAACAAAATGGAAGTCCTGGCACTCAATTTATGCCTCCTTCAAAATTGCATCATCCGTCTCAGGTTACGAATAAACCTCTTTCTTCATTTCAACCTCAGCCCTCTTCAGAAGCTAGTTATCCACCATCTGTATACGAATCAGACCTACCATTGCAACAACCCCCTCCTCAGACTTATCAGCCCACTACCCACTCTTCTTATACGCCTTCTGTTCAAAATCTACGAACTGCTGCTCCTCCTCCCCCTGTTCCTCAGCATCGTAGACTACATGAGCATAATTTCCAGCAACAGCACACGAACATTGTTTCCACCAACAATGCGGTTCCTCCCACCCATTTTGCTCAGAACTTTGCTCCCTCTCCCCAGCCTCGTGCTCAACCTCATATCAGAGTGACGAGAAGAGGTTTCTGTCATGAATTCTTTGGTACGCTCCAAAGCTAATACCTCATTTCTTTTCCGCGCCTTTAGTAAAACTTATTTTAATAATACTTAAAGTGAGATTTTTTTTTGAATTTTTTTTTTTTTTTAAATTTATGTAATTTTTTTTTTTAAATTTATATATATATATTAAATTCGTTGTAAACTCTGATCAGAAAAAGGTACCTGCTCCCGAGGGGAACCCTGTCCTTATGAACATGTTGCTCCGCAACAACTGCAGCCGCAGCCACAGCCACAGCCGCAAACAAATAATGGTTTGTATCCTTTATTTCATTTACTTCATGATTGTACATTCATAAGCATAGAATATAATAATAAGATTCTTATTTATTTATTTTATTTTCTATTTTAATATTTTAGAATAACTCAGATTCATTCATAAATTATTTATTTTGAAGTAAAAGCCTTTCATTTATTAAAAAAAATCCTGGACTAATAAAAAAATATCCCTACTTAACATTGTCTGAACATAATACGTACAGGGTATGCACATCCCCCTTCAAACTTTGAAACCCGTGATTTTCTGTCACATCCTCCCTCTCATACATTACCTCCTACTACTACTCATTTTCACCACAATTCTCCCTCTTATATGACTTCTCAACCTCAAACTTCTCCTATACCTCCTTCTCAACCCCCTATTACAGCATATCACACTCGTCATTCGGGTCCTTTGCATGCACCTATCAATTCCCAAGTATCCCAAGCCCCTCCCTTATCTGCTCAGCTAGAATCTCGAATTCGACCTCATGTTGGAGGAGTTCACTCACACCAACACCGAGATTCACCAAATTCCATTGTTGCTAGACTTGGACATCGAGATACTTCAGTACAAAAATCTCAATTGCGTGGTACTTTTCATCCGAAGTCAGTCCCGAATTCCGCAATCGTAGTGGAAGGAATTCCTTTTGAGAACTGTCGCGCAGAGCCGATTCAATCTTTTTTCTCAAAATTTGGGCACGTTGAACATGTTCAATTGGCTGTTTCTGAGCAACGTGCTGTTGTATATTATAAGACCATTGAGGAAGCCAAATTGGCCCATAGTTCACCAGAACCTATATTTGGTAATCGATTTATTAAAGTGTATTTCTTTCATCCAGATCGTCATCATATGGATGCGACTCCTTCTACTGTGTATCCACCAACAAAAGCAACTTCTCTTCCTAACACCTATGGAGCTGAAAAACCTACTTCGAATCCTCATTCAACCAATTTTTCTCCTTATTACCCTCAGCATCCTGCTCAACAGCTCAAAGTTCAACCACTGTCCCAACCCTCTGCGGCCCCGACTCCACGTAAAACGGTGGATCAAGATACTCAAAAGTTAGCTGAAGCATTGAAAAAGGAACAACTAGACCGTGAGTTAGATATGATTTCTCAACAAATTCAACTAGCTGCGAAAACCGCACCTGCCACTTCATCCTATACTCCACCAACTTCCACTTCATCCACTTCCAATTTTTTGCAAGCTCCGTATGTTGGGTATTCATTTGCCTTTACGGATATGATGTATGAGCCTCCCATGCCAGAAGTCTATCTTCCACCCGCCTCCTCCTCTTTGGTAAACTGGGATCATGTGAAGTCACGTTACTGCTTAGACTTACGTCCGTCTATTGTCACTGTGACGTATCCAGACCCGGAACAAAAAGACGCTTTATTAGAGCAATTTCATAATTTTGGCGAAATCAATACGGTCACCGACGTGAGTACCGATCCCACTTTACTGCAGTTACAACTACACTATAAAACACGAGCACAAGCGGAGAAAGCTTTTCAATTCGGACCTACATTGCCTGGTTTTACTTCTACGATTCAAGTGGCTTGGAAAAATTGAAAAGTAGAAATTTTTATTTATGTTTTTTGAACTGTGGATCTGGAAAGGCATGAAGGCAAAATTTAAGCGCAAATTCAAGTGAAAAAACATAAAAAAGGTAAACGCGAAAAAAAAAAAAAAAGAAATCATAAATATGAAAGAAAAGACCCAAAAGAAAAACAAAAATAGAAAAAAATGTTTTTACTTCTTTTTTCACTTTCCTTCCTTACTTTTAGCATTACATCATGCTTTTTTACCTTTATTTATTCCGAACCTTTTTTCAATTCCGAACCCTTATTTTATTTTATTTTAAAAAAATTATATAGCTATTGAAGAATGTTTTAAAAAAAGACAATATTCAAAACCAAAGAAAAAAAAAAATCTTTTTACTTCTTTTATTCAACCTCCACTGGAATTTCACCATTTCCTCTACCTCATATTTTTATTTGTATTCTCCATATATATATTTTTTTCCCTTACGCCAATCATTTCAAAAAATAAAGAAAAGAACAGTAGAATAAAGTCTTCATCTATTTAGAAAAATGTAAAAAAAAAAATAAAAAACAAAAAAAAAATAAAAAAACCAAAAAAAAGAAAAAACAAAAAAAACCAAAAAAAAAAAGAATTTTGTATAGTTTGATACTCTTTTTGACGTACTTTTTTCCTTTATCCTTTTTTCTTTTTGGTTAGAAGTAATTTAAAAATGGTTATTCAGTTGTATGAAATTTCATAGTTATAAAAATAAAATTAAAAAAATAAAGTAAAATAGTAATAGTTTAGAGTAAAGCTAACGACATAACATTGTAAAATGTAATTAAAAAAAAAAAAGGAAATGCAGAAAAAATGTTTTGCGATGGTTTGTAAATATTTTTTTTTATTGCTTTATTTTATTCTTTAAATAAAAAAATGAAATTTTCCGGCAGTTGCGGAAACTAGGCATAGAGACTGACTCACGACCTGCACCTTGCTTATTCGCATCCTGCAATTACAATTTTGAAAAATAAACTCGAAACCCGTCGCTGTACATATTTTACACTTTCTATGATACGTCATTGTATTCATTGGTTTTCACCGCTTTGTTTGCTTTTTCATCTTTTTTTTCCGCGTTCTTAAATGTGTGCATTCATTCTTTCCTATTTTACATTTGTAAGTTACATCATTTGAAAAAATAAAATAACAAAAGAAAATAAGTAAACGAAAATTCGCAACAAACGAAAATATAATGAAATTTTCTACGTTATTTAACTAATAAAATCATATTTGAAGTGTGAAGAAGGATTTTTTTTTTTTTTTTTTTTTT
>JADGJU010000057.1:8156-19380 GCA_026937265.1 Coelomomyces lativittatus
AAAAAAAAAAAAAAAAAAAAAAAGATATGAACAAGTTGCCTTTACTAGTTTGTAAAAACGGGGAATAAGCTATTTTTAATTAAGCTCTTGATTATTATTTGTATGAAAGAAAAGCAACCTTAAGAAAAAAAAAATGAAATGAAATGAAAAGAGGGACTAATGCCAATTGGCTAAACCCAATTGAAGGAAAACAATCCAATTTCTTTGTGTGAATTCTTCTTTGCTTTTTTTTTTGTTTTACTACTGCCCAATTCAAAATGATAAAACAAAGAAGAAAACAAACAAAAAAAAAAAAGAACCCCCCCTCCATATCAGCCTTATCTTTGAAGAGATAAATATATAAATGAAAAAAAAGAAAAAGAAAAATACATGTTCTATAACACAACCAGTCCAAACTCAAGGAAAACATAACCCATGGAATGAAAGAAGGAAGGAGTAAGGAACGAAAAGAAAAAAGGAGCTTTTTGTATTTCACTACCGAAAGGAAACTTTTCATGCAATCAAGAAGTCAGTGACCATGTGCGTACTCCTTGTTGTAAATCCTTTTGAATTTCATACTTTAGACTCCAAGCTAGAGTGTTTAGTAATTTCATAAGGACCTCCTCCTGGTTGAATTTTGGGATGCGTAAAAAGTCAAGTAGAAAGGGTCTCTGTCAATAGATTCCATTAAAAAAAAGACACAGACGTATAGATATTTAAGAATGACTTAAAAGAGAAAATGTATGTAGATATATATTGTCATAAGTTGCTATGACCCCTCTCCAAAAACAAAACAAAGTGCGAGCTAACCCTAGCCTAGCCCTTCTACGAACTTCTTTGAGCAATGGATGCTTCCAAAAGCCATGGTGTGTCTTCAACTGATGACTTTGAAAGAAATCATGGAAAAGCAAGTTGAACTTACTGAATTGTATGGTTGGATGTTCCGTTAAACAACCCAGATAGTAAACGGATTCAACTTAACAAGCAATGGACAGAAAGAGGGAAAAGGAGGCAACTCTTCACTCCTTCGTTGAACGCTAAGCACGGTTACCGGGTATCTGACAAAAAATTGCTTTTTTTAAAAGGGAGCTTTTTTTTTTTTCACATCTACTCATTTTTATCTCTAAAAAAAAAAAAAAAGACGTATCCCTTCCACGAAAACAAACCAAAAAATAAATAAATAAAACGCGTAAAAAATGAAAAAAAAAAGAATAAAAAAAGTCGTAAACGGATGATTCAAGGGAAAAACTGAAAAAGAGTTTGTTGCAGCATAAACTACTACTTTTCATAGTAGAGCTCAGCAATTTAATCATTTAGTTATTTATACCAATCCTTAAAAAAAAAAAAAAAAAAAAAAAATTACGAATAAAAAAAAGACAATGGAAAAATACCGCTTTATGAAACAAAATGAATTTGGGAAAGAAAAAAAAAGCAATTTAAGTTTAAAAACATAATAATAATAATAATAATGTAGCGGAAAAAATGAAGCGGAAGTCAAATTGGAGCACCCTCATTTTTTTTTTATCACCGTAATGGAAAATGAAATTCAAACAACCATGGCAACTCTCTGGAGTTTATTTTGGTTAGAGTTTCTTTTTTAGAGTTTGTTCATCATAAAATCATTCAGGTTCCTTTTTCACCACTAAAATAAATCAATAGAAAAGACTGAAAAAAAAAAGAAAAAAGGAAGTAGAGAAGACATGTAGGAAGAGTTGTCTTGATGCTTTCATCAACGCATTCTTGTCACCAAAGAGATGAGAGAGTGTGTATATGTGGAAGATATGTTGAACACAGATGGTAACTTTGAAATTTAAAAAAAAAAAAAAAAAACATCAAGTAAGATAGGTGGGAGTGGTCGGAATACCGTACCAACCTCAGTAGACGTTTGCAAAGAGTCTTTTTGAAAAGAAACGTAAAAGTCTATAGAGTGGACTTGAACTCTTTTTTCATTTAAATAGAAAACAAAAATAAAAAGAGAAAAGAGAAAAAAGTAATTCCGAATCGACGTTGTTGTTCACATTTGTATTTCCCTTGAAACTCATGGATGTTACTTTTTTTTTTTTTTAAATCACCTTTCATTGATAAACTAAAAGAAAGAAACGACTTAGTGTTTATTCATGTACAGGTTTTTTGCTAAAAAAAACCTGTACAACTCAAAAAAGGAAATTTAAAAGAAAAATTTAAAAAAAAAAAAAAAAAAAAGAGGGGGGAGTGGAACAATGGCATAGGAAAAGAAAGAGAACAATAGCCTAAGAAAGCTTATGAACGGGAATGTAAGAGGTGAGACCACCTCTTACATTCCTTTCCAACGAAAATGGAAGGACCCTTGTTTCTATTTTAAATTTGAGGGAATAGAAAAGAAAAACAGAAAGCTTAAATTTCTCTCCCCATGTATATGTATGATGTTAGAGGTAATGCATTTTTCTTTTTTACAAATAAAATAAAATAAAAAGCAACCCATTCTTCCATCTATCTGTTGATTTATTTATTTTATTTATCTGTTAGATTTATTCCGTTCGAAAAATCAAATGGAACCCACTCTCGGTTTCTATCACTTCGGACATTTCACCCACTTTTAATTGAAGGGCCATTTTTTCAAAAGGAAGTTGGAATTGACCCAATTTCAAATAGCCTAAGTCCCCACACCTAGGAGGCACGGCACTAGAACAATCGGATCGATGTTGAATGAACTCTTGTAAGTAAGGAAGAAGGGTGGTAGGTGAAAAGAAAGACGCTGTTCCCATGGTCAACGAGGTGGGTGACTTTCCACTTTGAAAAGAATGGAGTAGGTGAGTCCGATACGTTTGGATTTGTGTCCATGCTTCAGATTTCGTACAGGTAATGGTAGCCTAAGCAGTGTTCCATGATGCATTTACCCATGAAAAACAAAAACAAAACAAAACAAAAAAAAAATTCAACTTTTCATCACATGAAAGGAATGGATAACCAGACACGACCCTGGATACCCAGAGAAAGAAAAAAAGGTTGAACACAACCCCTACCACTATCACCCCACATGTATTTACTACGTACACATCTCCAAGAACTAGGTCTTCTTGATTCACGGTGTTTGACAAGTAAATGAGAAACTCGAATACGTGGAGTCGAAGTAGTTGTAGTAGTAGAAGAAGAAGAATCGAGAGACGAAGGAGGATCCCATTGACTTTGAAGTGTTTGAGTATTAAAGTAGTAAGGTCTATTATTCAACGAAAAAGAATTCCAAAAAAAAAAAAAGTGTGTAAATGAGAAGAAGAGTTCAAGGTCAAATTAAAAAAAAAAAAAAGGTTGAATAGGTTGAATAATAATAATAATAATAATAAACCTTTTCCGTTTAGAAGAGAAACGTATTTCCCACGAAGGTGGTAAATCCATGGACAAAGAAGAAGAAGAGCCCAACGAAGTTTGATGGTTCCTACATAAAAGAATTTAAAAATAAAAATAAAAAATAAAATAAAACACCCATTCTTCTTTATGCATCGTAAATTCATGAGTTCTTTTCATTTTTTTTTATTCACCCTTTATAAGGTTAAGTAAGAATATGCATTGTGAGGTTTTCTTTGACTCGTCCATTTTTTCACTTCCATTCATTCATTCATTCATTCATTTTATTCATTTCTACATACATACAGAATAAATAAATAAATATAAAAAAAAATGAAAAATGAAAATGATTTTGGTTGTTCTCTTTTTTTGTTTTGTTTTTGTTTTTGTTTTTGTTTTACATTTCTAAGTCAACTTTTTAAATAATAAATAATATAATAAAAAATAAACATCCTCGAAAAAAAAATAACCTCCCTAAAGTCACATGTGTTTACGAGGTCTGTTGTTCTTTTTTATTTATTTGAATGAGAATGATTCTTTTTAAGATTGAATGGAATGGAATGGAATAGATGAACATTTTTTTAAAAGATGTTTCAAGTGTGTGTTGTTTTCTCCTGATGATTGAACAATCCCATAAGGTTTTTCATTGTTTTTTTTTTATTTACTATATATATATATATATTAATTTAAAATAATATTTGTTTCATACATGCGAGATGATGAGATGAGGATGGAGAAGAGGGATAAAAGTGGAGTGAGTGACTTTCCTCTTTTAAAAAAAAAAAAAAGGAAAGGAAATAAAATCAACCCAAACCCAAACCCAACCCAACCCCTACTTCCACATCTCATTTTCTTTTCGTTCCTTTATTTTAAGACTTTTCCTCTTTTTCTTGTTAGAGTGTAAAAGAGTTTTAGTTTATTTATAAAATTGTAAATGAAAATAAAAAAGACACTTTAAATTAAACATGGAAACAGTGTGTCGTTTGTTTTTTTATTTTTATTTTAGTTTAAGTGTTTAGTGGTTCTCACTCGTTCATGAGCCCTTTTAATTTTAAATTCATTTGTTGTTGTTGTTGTTTTTTAATGTTGTGAAAGGCTTTTCTTTTCAACACCTAATTTACATGGGCCCTCTATTGAAATTTAAGTAGGTTGAGATAGTAATGTAAGAGGGTTTCAAGGTCAAGGAAAGGAAAGAAAAGGTTGTGTGTGTCTGTGTGTGTCGTGTCTTTCATTTATTTTCATTTATTTATTTTCATTTTCATTTTTTTTATTAGGTCAAAGGAGAGTAGTAAAGTTTCTTCCATTGATTTATTTTCTTTCGTTTCAATTTTAAGTTGACACACATTGATTTTGATAAATAAAATTGATGGATGAATTTCTTTCGCGTTTTTTTTTATTTTTATTTTTATTTTATTTCATACAAACTCTTTCCAACGAATATAATAAAATTTAAAAAAAAAAAAAATTAGTAACCCCACCCCACACACCCCCACACACTTAACAACGATAACCCCAACAAACCCACCAACAGTACCACTACTCCCACAGAACCCAAAAAAACCTCACATCACTTTTTTCTTTTCCTCTATTTATTTTATTTTTTGATATACATAAAAATTTTTAAGTTGTTTTCTTCTTAAACGAAAAAAAGACACTATGTCACTTTCTCCAGACCCAACTGGAGTCGTCGTCAACGCTACTACACCACCTCCTCCTCTTTTACCTCCTAACTTCATGCCTCCTAATTCAACGGATTTAAAAAATGCATTGGAACAACTTAACCATTTCTTAACCACGGCCACTGAAGGATGGTTACCTCATGAAAAGATTCGACAATTTCCATTGCTGACCGGAGACATGATTGCTTGTGTTTACCATAACACTACGTTTTACATCACTGGCACTGACATTGTTCGGGTTTTAATGTTTTTGTTTTTAGCACATCATCGACCCGTCCAACATGTCAAGAAATTTGAAGAAGGGGTCTTTTCAGATTTAAGAAATTTAAAACCAGGAGTGCATGCCACGTTGGAAGAAAATCGGTCGGAATTCTTGGAATATTTACAAGAAATGAATTGTATTCGAACTTTAAAACGTCAAAAAGTGTTCTTTTGGGTGTGTGTACCTTGGGAAAAATTGTTCAACGATGCATTGGAAAGAGATTTAAAAAGAGAAGCATTAGGTCGAGTACCCACCACCAAGACTACCCACAACAACTTGACCTCTCTTACAAACTTTACATTCCCTCCTCCTTCTAATTCTAATTCTCCTTCCCCTTCTCCTTCTCGGTCTCCATCTCTGTCTCTGTCTCTGTCTCCGTCTCCGTCTTCTTGGCCCGTCGTCACCCTTCCTCTGCCTTCGACCCCTTCCTTCTCTCTCACTTCGACTTCGTCCTCGGTACCTGCTTCTCCCCATTCACCCCTTCCTTCTACTATTACTTCTTCTTCTTCTTCTTCTTCTTCTTCTGTTATTACCAACACCACCCCCACCCCTCATGCATCCCCAGTGTTATCTGTAAGAAGTCTTCGTGTTTCGTCTCCTTCGGCCCCCACTTGGCCGACCACGTCCACGTTGGGTTTGGCCTCGACCACCCCCTCTTCTCCACCCTGCATGCATCCTGCTTCATTTTCAACGTCACGTGGGTTCCCTTCTTCTTTGTCGTCCAATACTCCTTCCTCCAGAGACACCGACCCCGCGATACCCCTTCTTCCCACCGTTCTTCATCCTACAACGATTCCTTTCACACCGACCACGTCCACTGAACACTCGACCTCGACCTCCACTCCTCGTCCACCAAAGACCACCACACTCACCCCGCATCAACCTACCAAACGCATCACGTTACTCCCGTCACCCTCCTCTCCGTTCCTCGTATCTACGTCCTTCTCGTCACCTCCCTCCTTACCCCTCTTTTCGACCACCACCACGGCATCATCATCATCTTCTACTTCCTCATCATCGTCGTCGTCTCCTCTACTTCTTCAATTACCCCCGATCCGTTCCTCACTTCCCATCCCTAAACGTCGACGACGTTCGTCACCTCTTCACACCCTTTCTCCGTTAAGCAACATGGCCATGGCCATGCCTTCCCCCCCGTCCCCTTGGTTACCTTCCATTCGTCATGTGCTACCCGACTGTCTCACCACCACCCCGCACACCCCGTCCTCCTCGTCCTCTCAAGACCCTTCTCTTCCATCCTCCCCTTCCGCACCCTTGGCATGGGAGGTCCATCCCTCCGTTCCCTCTCCCCCGTTCTTGGTCTCCACCTCTCTCCACAAAAAAAAGAAACCGAACCCTCCTTTCGTACCTTCCTCTTCCTCCTCCTCGACGTTCCAGAAGCCCCTCCTCCGCTTACCCACCCCACCTCTCCCACACGTCTTTCCTCCACGACCCTCCCTGTCCACCCCCCTCAACGGCGAAAGTCAAGGTCAAGGTCAAGGGCGAGGCATGGACGACCTGTATGCCATCGCGTCATGGCGACGTCGAGGTCGGGTGACCCCCACCCCAACCACGACCACGACCACGACGACGTGGATGGAGAAGAAGGAAGGAGGGGCCAGGGAAGAGGTCGGTGTACGACGGCCCGTGTTGGGGGGTGGGTCGAGTTGGATAGGTAAGAAGAAATGGAAGAAGGTGAAGAAACAACGGAGACCGATGAAACTTAGGAACACCGTGGGACAGGAAGGGTAGCCTAGGAAAAGAAAAACGAAAACAAAACAAAACAAAAAAAATGAAAGGGGGCTCCCCTCTTTTTTTTTTTTTTTTTTTTTTTTTTCTTCCTTGGGTTGTATATTTCCAAACCTTCGTGATGGTCGTGATGGTGATTGGGGTGGTGGTTGTTTATTTTTGTGGTTCTCTTTTATATCTTTTTTTTTTAAATCTTAGTTTTCTTTTCATGGTCACCGAAGAGACCGTTCTTTGTTGTTTCCTCGCGTGGGAAATGAAGAATGCTTTCAAGGCTTTTCATATCCTTTCTTTTTTTTTTAATTCACCTCTCTTCCTCTCCCTCCCCCTTCTTCTTTTTTTTTGTTTACTTTGTTCTTTTTCTTTTTTTTGTGTTACATACATTCCCTCTCCTCACTTGTTTCTCGTAGGATACCCCCCACCTTCACCTTCATCCTGCCCCCTTTACAAAAAAAAAAAAAAAAAAGTTTAATAAATAAATAAAGGGGGTGGGAGAAAAGGTGTAGGAAAACTCATAACCAGCCAAGTGAAAGGAAAAAGGGTTCAACGTCACTTACAGAAAAAAAGGGGGTTGGGTGGTTACGCACGCATGTAAACTTTGAAAAACAAGGACGGAAAAGGAAACCATTTCAAAAAGAAAAGAAAAAAGAAGAAGAAGGAAGGGGGGAAGGAGCAGAAGGGTGTGTGTGTGTGTAAGTGTGAAGCCTTTCTTCGTTTCTTCGTTTCTTCTTCTTCTTTTTCTTTTCTTTTTTTTGTTTTGTTTCTTTTTTTTCGTTTCGTTTTCTTTAGATATTCCTTCCACCAACCCACCCTTGATTTTTTATTTGTTTTATTTTATTTTAATGAATGGAATGGACTTTTTATTCGTATACTTGGTTCTGTGTTTCGGACTTTTTTTACTTGACCTCTGTTCTAGGTTGGTTTGATTTTTATTTTAAATAGACCCTTTTCATAGGTATTTAGTGAAGAGTGACAGTCAACAAGTGTTTTTCATGAAAGAGAAGAAAAAAGGAGAGACTTCCTTATTTTTCTTTTTCTTCTTTTTGAATAACCATCATGTAAAGAAGAAGACAAAAAAGGAAGAAATATAAGATGAAGTAGAGAAAAAGACGTAAAACCAAACGAAACCTCCTTCATTGAATCGAAAGAAATATCTTTTTACTTTTTTTGTAAAGATTTGAACATGGATGACTTTCGTCGAGATGAGTGTGGATTCTATACTTGGACGATATAAAAGGAATGTTTTTATTTCTAATTAAAAAAAAAAAAAAAAAAAAAATCTAACGTCTATGACGAAGAAAGGAGTAAAAAAATTAACAAAACTAGCTAAAAATACAAACAAAACATTTTAAATATACTACGCATTATATCATTTTCATCTACTAAAACTAAAGAGGAGCTATTCTTCGGGTTGCATGTCTAACGTGGTTTGAATTTCTTCTAACAACTGACAAAGTTGTACATATTCGGGTGTACTTTCATAATCCTATGCAATGTGAACCAGAATAATAATTTTAAAAAGGAGACATGTAAACGAAAGTGTAGTCTCCTTTTGAAGTTGTAGATTAAAAAAATAAAGAAAGAAATAATTCACCTACCGATTTAAGTTTGGCAACAACACCACTCACACCTAACTTGGCTTGATACGCCCAATCCGAACACCGTTGGAGACCGGTGTGTTCGTCCCGTGACGGTCCATAGGTTTTGTAACAGTGCCAAACCGAACGACACGACGCCACCAAGTCGGGAAGAAAGGATGGGTCGACGTGGGTCAGACGTTGCCACCCACGTACCATGGCTTCACAGCCTTGAAGGATGGAGGTAGGGGCATTTAAATGAACATACAAGTGGAGTAACACGGCCTGCCAAGCAAACGTCGATGGATGAACGGACGAGGCATCTTGGAGTTTGGTGGCCAACCAAAGCAATCGATCACGTTGGTACGAGGACACCGACGTGGGCAAGATGGCCACCAAGGCTTGCATGTCTTGGACTTGAAGTTGAGTCGGTGCCAATTGGAAAATATGGTCCATGGCCAAGACCGCATCTTCCCAGTACTTTAAAGACAAAGACACCCCTAACAAATTCGACCATACTTTCCAATCGTTACGGACCTGTTTCACCGCTTGATGCAATGCATGCCACGCGGGTTTGCGTTGGTCCATTTGTAATAAGGCCGTACTTAAATTACTCCATGCCAACCCTTGTTCAGGATCCAACGACGTACATCGACTAAAATGCTCAGCAGCAATGGACCAAGCTTGTAAACGTAACGCAGCACACCCACTCATGAACCAACCTTGGGTATGCATGGGGTTCAATTGCAACGCTTCTTTCCAGTGATGTAAACTTAATTCAAAATTACCTTGATGAAAATAATAGGTGCCTAGGGTCATGAAATTAAAAAAAAAAGGAAGAAGCCAAAGTGTGTGTAAGTGAGAGAACGAGAAAAAAAGGTGGATTTCCTTTTTTTTTTTTTTTTTTTTTTTTTTAAATTGAACGTTCAACTCACCTAACGCTCGTTTCGGTTTCGCCCATTTCTGCTTGCCCAACACCCACGCTTCTTCAAAGAACTTAGGATCGTTCTTCAGTTCACCTAACCAGTACACCCCTTGAGCCGAACGTTCTTGAGCCATCAACGCATGCACCACGGCCTCGGCCTTCTCACGAAGTCGAGACCCCAGGTAGCATTGAATCACGAGATCCCATTGTTCAAACCGTTCAAACACTTTCACCGCAGACCCATAAGCACCCGCACGCATCCAGGTATGGGCCAAAGTGAGTAAATGGGTCCATTGAGGGACCATGGGGGTGGCAAAGAAATACAACGGAGCCCCCCCCCTTCCTTGCTGACTGGCCGGCGAGTCTAAGAACGGAGGTTCAGTTAACCGTTCCAGTTGAAGTAATCCTCGGTCTCGGTACCTGGGTCGATGGAGGTCAAGTAAGGAACGGTAGTACACGGCCACATGACGGATGGTCGGATGCCAGTGAGATGGGTCAAGGATGCTTTGCAGTAACGCACCCTGTTCTTCTTTGGCAAGGAGATCATCGTATGGATGGGTAAGGGCGTTTAAGCGACTAGGTAGAAGGAAGTGTGAGAGTGCGAGAGAGAAAGAGAAAGAGAGAAAAAAAAAAAAAAAAAGCTAACTTAGTTGAAACTTTTCATAAGCGAACATCCATGAAAATGAAATAAAAAATAAAAATAAAAATAGAAGGGCTGACACATCACCTCCAACCCATCCCTTACGGACGAACATACTTACCAATACCCTAACAGAATACACTGTTCTAAAAACGACAACGCGTCTGAACCTTTGCAAGGCAACGACCCTTCTTCGGTGGGAGGGTCATCCCAGCGGACTTGATCCAACACGGTTTCGTCGTTGACTAAACAGAGGGGTGGCCAGGCCTCGACGGTGGTGGTAGGGATCATGGGGGCACCCAACACGGAGGAGGGTTCCACTGGTCCTTGACGTTGGGTGGTCACGGTCAATTGGGCATGACTTTGAGTTTGGAAATGAGTGCGTTTGCCTAACCGTCCTATAAACGTCCAAGAGAAATGACACGCCTTCCCTGCTTCTTGCAACCCACGTTCCATGACCGACGAAGAGGACGACGACGACAGGTTCCCCCCCCCTCCTTCGCCTCCTCCTCCTCCTCCTCCCATCATCCTCATCATCGCATGTTCCACATACATCCATGCATGCCATCTGGCTGGCACCCAAGCCGCCAACTCTTGCATCCTTGAGACTTCTCCTTCCCATTCCGACGACAGGTCGACCCCTAGGTCCAAGACGTCCCGATGCAATCGATGTACCCTCTGGATCCACCACCGAGCACTGGGGTACGTTTGAGTGAGGTGAGTGAAACCACGTTGAGGGATGACCAATAGCAAGGGATGGTGAAGATGAGAAAACGGATGTTCTCCATGCCTAGCCAAGACGTCTTTGGCCCAAGGTAGAGCCAAAGGATGGAAAAACAAGTCGGGCAACGGCTTTGTAATGATCGACGACCCCTGAGGAGTGAAGGTGAAGTAATTGAAGTGAAGGTACAGCATGACACAGGCAATACAGATATAAAAATGATGATGGCTAGGTAAAGTAGAAGAGAAAAGAGAAAGGTGGTAGGTGAAGTCTACCGTTTTCTTTCAAAATTAGACAACGAAAACACAACACTACTAGATTTAAAAAAAAAAAAAGGTCAATGTAAATTTATTTGTATTCTTTTCTTGGATCCACAA
>JADGJU010000058.1:1360-19302 GCA_026937265.1 Coelomomyces lativittatus
GTGTGTGTGTGTGTGTGTGTGTGTGTGAGTATCACCCAAAAGTAAGTAGAGTTTTCAGTTCAATCCAATCCAATCCAATCCAATCCAATCCAATCCCATCTCCATCATCATAAATAAGTTAGAAATCTCTTTTTCATTTATTTTTTTTTTTTTTTCATTTTTTGATAGAGTGAAGTATTAAATAATTAAATTAAAGAGAGAAAAAAAAAAAAAAAAAAAAAAAAAAAGGGATGAAAAGGAAAAACATAAAAGGAATTCAATTTAAACTCTTCATTTTTTTAAACCATCATATTCACAAAGTAGAACTATAACCATCCACGGTGGTGGTGTTTATTTTCTTTTATTTTTTTTTATTTTTTTTTTTAAGGAGGGGTTTGGATTTAAATCGATTGATTAAAAAAAAAAAAAAAAAAGAAAAGAAAAAGAATTGCCCAAATTTAAAGAATAAATAAATCAATAAAAATTAGACAGGGAAAATTTTTTATTTTAAAAAAAAAAAAAAAAACCTTCCTTCTTTTTCAGTAATACTTTCTTAACTTTCATTTCACTCTACATTCACCCTTCATCTTCCTCTCAATGCACCCTTCTCCTCCATCGTATTATCCCACTTCTTCTTCTACTCGTTCATTCCCTTTTCCTTTCTCTCCACCACCACCCACCCACTCTTACCCTCCCTCCTCTTCTACCACGGTGGTTTCAAACCCCGTGTTATCCAATGATAAAATCAAAGATAAAGCAAGAAAATGGTTGGCTTTACATGCTCAACGCTTTTCAGAGAAAAAAAAATTTGGCATGTCGATGCCTCAAAAGGAAAAAATGCCTCCTGAACATTTAAGAAAAATCATTAAAGATCATGGAGACATGTCAAGTAAAAAATTTAGACATGATAAACGGATTTATTTAGGAGCTTTGAAATACATGCCACATGCCGTGTTAAAGTTACTTGAAAACATGCCTATGCCTTGGGAACAGGTATCAGTGATTTAGTTACTTATTTATTTATCGAAATTTAATTATTCTTCTTATTATTTTATATATATATAAAAGTTAATGTTCAAATAGTTTCAGTTGACACCACTCGGGATGGATGGACTTTAAATAACTATCTATGCTGGATGAACATAAATATACCCTTTGATGGATGCTAATAAATAGATCTCTATGTACTTGTTGTTTCTTAAATAACAGATTCGTGAAGTTCCTGTCCTTTACCATATCACAGGTGCTATCACCTTTGTTTCAGAAACCCCTCATGTCATTGAACCTATCTTCATTGCTCAATGGGCAACCATGTGGATTATCATGAGACGGGAAAAACGTGACCGACGTCATTTTAAACGAATGCGGTTTCCTCCTTTTGATGATGAAGAACCTCCATTGGATTACAGTGATAATATTTTGGATGTGGAACCGTTGGAAGCCATCCAAATTGATTTAGATGAAGACGAAGACGAAGCCATTTACGATTGGTTTTACGATCATAAACCGTTGTTAGGTACTTGTAAAGTGAATGGACCCACTTACAAGCATTGGAATTTAGATTTACCCATCATGTCTACGTTGTATCGATTTGCTGGTCAATTGTTGAGTGACTTGAATGACCCCAATTACTTTTATTTATTTGACAAAAAGGCTTTCTTCACTTCAAAAGCATTGAACATGGCCATTCCGGGAGGACCGAAATTTGAACCGTTGTACAGAGACATGGATGCGGCCGATGAAGATTGGAATGAATTCAACGACATCAATAAAATCATCATTCGGCATCCGGTGCGTACGGAATACAAGGTGGCGTTTCCTTTTTTATACAATTCACTCCCCAGGGCCGTGCATGTCAGTTGGTACCATCACCCTTCATTGCTCTACATTAAAACCGAAGACCCGGACTTAGATGCATTTTATTTCGATCCGATCATCAACCCTATCACGTTACGTGGAGCCACAGGGTATTCTAAAGAAAAGCGCTCGTCCTCCACCTTCCTTTCCGAAGAGGAACAAGACCTATGGGCACATGAACTGGACGACTGGACCTTGCCACCACAGGTTCGGCCTTTTTTACACTCCGAACCGTTGTTCACCGAACGTACAGCCAACGGGATCGCTTTGTACTTTGCTCCCTACCCTTTTAATAAACGAAGTGGTCGTACACGTCGTGCTCAAGACGTGGCGTTGGTTAAAAATTGGTACATGGAACATTGTCCCCCCAATCAACCGGTCAAAGTGCGTGTGTCTTATCAAAAGTTATTGAAATGCTTTGTCTTAAACGCATTAAAAACAAAACCTCCTAAAGCCATGTGCAAAAAATATTTGTTTAAACAATTGAAAAACACAAAGTTCTTTCAATCCACCGATTTGGATTGGGTGGAAGCGGGATTGCAAGTCATTCGTCAAGGGTACAACATGCTCAACTTATTGATTCATCGTAAAAATTTAAATTATTTACATTTGGATTACAATTTTAATTTGAAACCCATTAAAACATTGACCACCAAAGAACGTAAAAAATCAAGATTCGGTAATGCCTTCCATTTAATGCGTGAAATCTTAAGATTAACCAAATTGATTGTCGATGCGCATGTGCAGTACCGGTTAGGGAACATCGATGCCTTTCAATTGGCAGATGGGATCCAATACATCTTTGCTCATGTAGGTCAACTAACAGGGATGTATCGATACAAGTACCGATTGATGCGCCAAATTCGAATGTGTAAAGATTTGAAACACTTGATTTATTATCGCTTCAATACAGGACCGGTGGGGAAAGGTCCAGGATGTGGGTTTTGGGCCCCTGGGTGGCGCGTTTGGTTATTTTTTATGCGCGGCATTGTTCCCTTGTTAGAACGTTGGTTAGGTAATTTATTGGCCCGGCATTTTGAAGGGCGTCAAACCAAAGGCATTGCCAAATCCACCACCAAACAACGTGTGGAATCGCATTTTGATATTGAACTACGGGCCGCCGTCATGCATGATATTTTGGACATGATGCCCGAAGGCATTCGTGAAAATCGAGCCAAAGTCATCTTTCAACATTTGGCCGAAGCATGGCGTTGCTTTAAAGCCAACATCCCTTGGAAAGTCCCCGGGTTACCCGTGCCTGTGGAAAACATCATTTTAAGGTTCGTTAAAAGCAAAGCCGATTGGTGGACCTCTGTGGCTCATTACAATAGAGAACGGATCCGTCGGGGTGCCACCGTCGATAAAACCGTTTGCAAAAAGAATTTAGGTCGTTTAACTCGTTTATGGTTGAAAGCGGAACAAGAAAGACAACATAATTATTTGAAAGACGGTCCTTATGTCACGGCGGAAGAAGGCATTGCCATTTACACCACCACCGTGCATTGGTTAGAATCTAGAAAATTCTCCCCCATTCCGTTCCCTCCGTTGTCTTACAAACATGATACCAAATTATTGATTTTAGCTTTGGAACGTCTGAAAGAAGCTTATTCTGTGAAAGGACGCTTAAATGCTTCCCAACGTGAAGAATTGGGGTTAATTGAACAGGCCTACGATAATCCTCATGAAGCGTTGTCTCGAATTAAACGCTTGTTATTAACCCAGCGTACCTTCAAAGAAGTGGGTATTGAATTCATGGATTTGTATTCCCATTTGATTCCGGTATATGATGTTGAACCTTTAGAAAAAATCACCGATGCTTATTTAGATCAATATTTATGGTACGAAGCCGATAAACGACGGTTGTTCCCGCCTTGGATCAAACCTTCCGATCAAGAACCTCCTCCTTTACTTGTGTATAAATGGTGTCAAGGTTTAAATAATTTACATGAAGTATGGGATACAGCCGAAGGACAATGCAATGTCATGATGGAAACCTCGTTGTCAAAAGTCTATGAGAAAATGGATTTAACTTTATTAAACCGTTTGCTCCGATTGATTGTGGATCATAACATTGCGGATTACATGACGGCTAAAAACAATATTGTTCTGAGTTACAAAGACATGAGTCATGTTAATACGTATGGTTTAATACGTGGTTTACAATTTGCATCGTTTATTGTACAATACTATGGACTGGTATTGGATTTATTGATGTTAGGTTTACATCGAGCCAGTGAAATGGTCGGGCCACCTTTACTTCCCAATGATTTTTTACAGTACCGTGATTTAGAAACCGAAACCCGACACCCTATTCGTTTATATGCTCGTTACATTGATAAAATCCATGTGTTTTTTAGGTTCACGGCGGATGAAACCAGGGATTTGATTCAACGGTATTTAACTGAAAACCCAGATCCAAACAATGAAAACATCGTCGGGTACAATAACAAGAAATGTTGGCCCAGAGATTGTCGAATGCGTTTAATGAAACACGATGTCAACTTAGGACGTGCTGTGTTTTGGGATATTAAAAATCGTTTACCTAGATCCATCACCACCATTGAATGGGATGATACGTTTGTGAGTGTTTACAGTAAAGACAATCCAAACTTACTCTTTAGCATGGCGGGCTTTGAAATTCGTATTTTACCTAAACTACGTAACCAACAAGAAGAATTCACGTTGAAAGATGGGGTTTGGAACTTGGTCAACGATGCTACCAAAGAACGTACCGCGCAAGCCTTTTTAAGGGTAGATGATGATAGTATTCAAAAATTCAATAACCGTGTACGTCAAATTTTGATGGCTTCTGGATCTACAACGTTCACTAAAATCGTAAACAAATGGAACACCGCATTGATTGGACTCATGACCTACTTTAGAGAAGCAGTGGTCCATACACGTGAATTACTGGATTTATTGGTAAAATGTGAAAGTAAAATTCAAACCCGTGTGAAAATCGGATTAAATTCTAAAATGCCTTCACGCTTTCCACCCGTGGTGTTTTATACACCTAAAGAATTGGGGGGCTTAGGTATGTTGTCGATGGGGCATGTCCTGATCCCCCAGAGTGATTTACGTTGGAGTAAACAAACTGACGTAGGCATCACTCATTTTCGTTCTGGGATGTCTCATGATGAAGATCAAGTTATTCCTAATTTGTTCCGGTACATTTTACCATGGGAAAGTGAGTTCATTGATTCACAACGTGTTTGGGCAGAATACGCATTAAAACGTCAAGAAGCCAATTCACAAAATCGTCGTTTGACTTTAGAAGACTTAGAAGATTCTTGGGATCGAGGCATTCCTAGAATTAACACCTTGTTTTGCTTTTCCAAAGGAACGTTAGTCATGATGGCCGATGGCAGTGAAAAAGAGGTCGAATCCATTCAAGTGGGAGATTTGTTAATGGGAGATACCGGCAATCAATGGATTCATTTACCTTCCATCGATGCTGTTCGCTCGAACACTCCAAGGAAAGTCCTTAAAACTTGTGCTGGAGTGGCCCCATTGATTCATGTACAAATCGACTTTCACAAGCGCTTGACCAGCCCTGATGTATCAGGTCAACCTACTTCTTCCTTCTCCTCTTCGTTCACATGCACTGAAAATCATATTTTAGTTTTACGTGCAATGTACCCTGTGATTCAGAAACAATGGAATGAAGCAAAAACGCAGTTGTTCGTGCATTATTACACTTCAGACTTGGAATACCAATGTCTTTTATTTCAACGTCCTTCTTCTACAGGTAATTCGAATGATTCAACCGCTCTTCGCAATAGTCACCCTCCAGTTTTTTATGTAGACATTCCTGACTTGGGTTCAGAAATCGAATTCAAGCATTTCGTAGACAATTGTTTAATGGATCGCAACGCGATTCGTCCTGGGGATATAGTGGAATTTGCAGCGGACTTGGTACTTCGTAAGAGTTCTACGAATTCTTTGTTGACGACCAGCCATTTTCATACATTTATGGCTCCCGTGGAATATACGTACCTTCAAAGAAGTGGGTATTGAATTCATGGATTTGTATTCCCATTTGATTCCGGTATATGATGTTGAACCTTTAGAAAAAATCACCGATGCTTATTTAGATCAATATTTATGGTACGAAGCCGATAAACGACGGTTGTTCCCGCCTTGGATCAAACCTTCCGATCAAGAACCTCCTCCTTTACTTGTGTATAAATGGTGTCAAGGTTTAAATAATTTACATGAAGTATGGGATACAGCCGAAGGACAATGCAATGTCATGATGGAAACCTCGTTGTCAAAAGTCTATGAGAAAATGGATTTAACTTTATTAAACCGTTTGCTCCGATTGATTGTGGATCATAACATTGCGGATTACATGACGGCTAAAAACAATATTGTTCTGAGTTACAAAGACATGAGTCATGTTAATACGTATGGTTTAATACGTGGTTTACAATTTGCATCGTTTATTGTACAATACTATGGACTGGTATTGGATTTATTGATGTTAGGTTTACATCGAGCCAGTGAAATGGTCGGGCCACCTTTACTTCCCAATGATTTTTTACAGTACCGTGATTTAGAAACCGAAACCCGACACCCTATTCGTTTATATGCTCGTTACATTGATAAAATCCATGTGTTTTTTAGGTTCACGGCGGATGAAACCAGGGATTTGATTCAACGGTATTTAACTGAAAACCCAGATCCAAACAATGAAAACATCGTCGGGTACAATAACAAGAAATGTTGGCCCAGAGATTGTCGAATGCGTTTAATGAAACACGATGTCAACTTAGGACGTGCTGTGTTTTGGGATATTAAAAATCGTTTACCTAGATCCATCACCACCATTGAATGGGATGATACGTTTGTGAGTGTTTACAGTAAAGACAATCCAAACTTACTCTTTAGCATGGCGGGCTTTGAAATTCGTATTTTACCTAAACTACGTAACCAACAAGAAGAATTCACGTTGAAAGATGGGGTTTGGAACTTGGTCAACGATGCTACCAAAGAACGTACCGCGCAAGCCTTTTTAAGGGTAGATGATGATAGTATTCAAAAATTCAATAACCGTGTACGTCAAATTTTGATGGCTTCTGGATCTACAACGTTCACTAAAATCGTAAACAAATGGAACACCGCATTGATTGGACTCATGACCTACTTTAGAGAAGCAGTGGTCCATACACGTGAATTACTGGATTTATTGGTAAAATGTGAAAGTAAAATTCAAACCCGTGTGAAAATCGGATTAAATTCTAAAATGCCTTCACGCTTTCCACCCGTGGTGTTTTATACACCTAAAGAATTGGGGGGCTTAGGTATGTTGTCGATGGGGCATGTCCTGATCCCCCAGAGTGATTTACGTTGGAGTAAACAAACTGACGTAGGCATCACTCATTTTCGTTCTGGGATGTCTCATGATGAAGATCAAGTTATTCCTAATTTGTTCCGGTACATTTTACCATGGGAAAGTGAGTTCATTGATTCACAACGTGTTTGGGCAGAATACGCATTAAAACGTCAAGAAGCCAATTCACAAAATCGTCGTTTGACTTTAGAAGACTTAGAAGATTCTTGGGATCGAGGCATTCCTAGAATTAACACCTTGTTTTGCTTTTCCAAAGGAACGTTAGTCATGATGGCCGATGGCAGTGAAAAAGAGGTCGAATCCATTCAAGTGGGAGATTTGTTAATGGGAGATACCGGCAATCAATGGATTCATTTACCTTCCATCGATGCTGTTCGCTCGAACACTCCAAGGAAAGTCCTTAAAACTTGTGCTGGAGTGGCCCCATTGATTCATGTACAAATCGACTTTCACAAGCGCTTGACCAGCCCTGATGTATCAGGTCAACCTACTTCTTCCTTCTCCTCTTCGTTCACATGCACTGAAAATCATATTTTAGTTTTACGTGCAATGTACCCTGTGATTCAGAAACAATGGAATGAAGCAAAAACGCAGTTGTTCGTGCATTATTACACTTCAGACTTGGAATACCAATGTCTTTTATTTCAACGTCCTTCTTCTACAGGTAATTCGAATGATTCAACCGCTCTTCGCAATAGTCACCCTCCAGTTTTTTATGTAGACATTCCTGACTTGGGTTCAGAAATCGAATTCAAGCATTTCGTAGACAATTGTTTAATGGATCGCAACGCGATTCGTCCTGGGGATATAGTGGAATTTGCAGCGGACTTGGTACTTCGTAAGAGTTCTACGAATTCTTTGTTGACGACCAGCCATTTTCATACATTTATGGCTCCCGTGGAATATACGTTAGCGAGTTCACCGTTGCCATCCCTGCTTTTAGATCCGTACATTTTTGGTCTATGGTTAGGAAGTGGTCGAGCCATGTCTACTTTTGATTCTGAATTACAAATACATGCCCATGAACCTGCGGTTCTCAATTACATTAAAACTTGGTTCACTTCTTGTACAAGCTCTTCATGTTTGGAAACGGAAGGTGGCGATGTCTATGCACTTTCCATCGTCTCCGATCCTTTCTTTACCACCATTCAATTCCTTCCCAAACCCGATTCCACCAATTCGTCCGCCTTTGGATCTCCTTCTCACCCGCTTTTACGTCACCTATCTTCACTCCAACTTTCAAACCATAAATCCATCCCCCTTGTATATCAACGTGCCTCGATTGCTGCCCGTCGATCTTTATTAGCTGGGTTGATGGACAGTGCATTGAGTCATTTTGAACTTTCCTCATTTTCGTTAAAAGAAAATGTAGAGTTTCATGAAGCAGTTCTTCCAATGTTGTTAAATCATTTCCATCCTTCATTATCTGCGCTTTTTAAACAGGTCATGGATTTGGGCTACTCCTTAGGACTTTTCCCGAAATTCGTCCGATTGGGCACACATAGTACAGTTCGACTCATTTGGTCTGGCCCTGGTCAAGAACATTTGCCAGTGTTATCTGAATCCATAAAATGGACACAATTGAAATTTGAGGGGCTTTCCCCATTGTCCTTCCCGTTCACTTTAAACCCATTAGAAGGAGTTCATCCATTTGCTGGATTTGAAGTGGATGGAAATGAACGCTTCTTGCTGGGAGGTCCATGTGCATTTTTCGTTGTGCATAATTCAAAAGATCGTCATACATTAGCCTACGATCGTGGATGGCGTGTTCGCACTGATTTCAAACAATATCAAATTTTGAAGGTGAATCCATTTTGGTGGACCCATCAACGTCATGATGGTAAATTATGGAATTTAAATAATTATCGTACCGATGTGATTCAAGCCTTGGGAGGTGTTGAAGGAATTCTTGAACATACACTATTTAGAGGCACGTATTTTCCTACTTGGGAAGGTTTGTTTTGGGAAAAAGCGTCGGGTTTCGAAGAAAGCATGAAGTTTAAAAAGCTTACCAATGCTCAACGTTCAGGTTTGAATCAAATTCCTAATCGTCGTTTCACTTTGTGGTGGTCTCCAACCATCAATCGTGCCAATGTCTACGTGGGTTTCCAAGTTCAGTTGGATTTGACCGGTATTTTCATGCACGGTAAAATTCCAACGTTAAAAATTTCATTGATTCAAATCTTTCGTGCACATTTATGGCAAAAAATTCATGAATCGGTGGTCATGGATTTATGCCAAGTGTTCGATCAAGAATTAGATGCGCTTGAAATTGAAACTGTACAAAAGGAGACCATTCATCCAAGAAAATCTTATAAGATGAACTCATCGTGCGCTGACATTTTACTTTTTGCTGCTTATAAATGGAACGTTTCTAAACCTTCTTTATTAAGTGATACGAAAGACTCTTTTGATGCTGGAACGACACAAAAATATTGGTTGGATGTTCAATTACGATGGGGTGATTTTGATTCTCATGATATTGAACGGTACACGCGGGCTAAGTTTTTAGATTACACCACCGATAACATGTCTATTTATCCTTCTCCAACAGGATTGATGATAGGTATAGATTTAGCTTACAACTTACATTCCGCCTACGGGAATTGGTTCCCTGGAATGAAACCTTTGATTCAGCAAGCCATGGCTAAAGTCATGAAAGCAAATCCTGCTCTTTACGTACTTCGAGAACGTATCCGTAAAGGTTTACAACTTTACTCTTCAGAACCAACGGAACCTTACTTAAATTCTCAAAATTACTCAGAACTCTTTTCAAATCAAATTATTTGGTTTGTAGATGATACCAATGTTTACCGTGTCACGATTCATAAAACATTTGAAGGGAACTTGACCACAAAACCTATAAATGGTGCCATTTTTATTTTCAATCCTCGTACAGGTCAATTGTTTTTGAAAATTATTCATACTTCGGTTTGGGCAGGTCAAAAGCGATTGGGTCAATTAGCTAAATGGAAGACAGCCGAAGAAGTAGCTGCATTGATTCGTTCATTGCCTGTGGAAGAACAGCCGAAACAAATTATTGTGACGAGAAAAGGAATGTTGGATCCATTAGAGGTGCATATGTTGGATTTTCCCAACATTGTCATCAAAGGGTCTGAATTGCAGTTACCTTTCCAAGCGTGTTTGAAAATTGAAAAGTTTGGTGATTTAATCTTAAAGGCAACAGAGCCTCAAATGTATTTATTCAATTTATACGATGATTGGTTGCGTAGCATTTCATCTTACACTGCATTCTCCAGATTAGTATTGATCATGCGTGCTCTACATGTTAATAATGACAAAGCAAAAATGCTTTTGCGGCCGGATAAAACAGTCATTACTGAACCTCATCATATATGGCCAACATTAACGGATGAAGAATGGATTAAATGTGAAGTATCTTTAAAAGATATGATTTTAGCTGACTATGGGAAGAAAAACAATGTGAATGTTGCTTCGTTAACTCAATCTGAAATTCGAGACATCATTTTGGGTATGGAAATTGCTGCTCCCTCGCTACAACGCCAACAAATAGCTGAAATTGAAGCTCAAAATCGTGCAGCTACCCAAAACCAACTTACCGCGGTGACCACGAAAACCACTAATATTCATGGAGATGAAATTATAGTCACGACAACGTCTAACTTTGAAACTTCTACATTTGCTTCCAAAACCGACTGGCGTGTTCGCTCAGTGTCTTCTACAAACTTATATTTGCGCACTCAACACATTTATGTGAATTCTGATGATATCCGGGAAGCAGGATATACGTACGTACTTCCTAAAAATTTATTAAAACGCTTTATTACCATTGCTGATTTGCGCGATCAGGTCCTTGCATTTATGTTTGGTGTAAGTCCTCCTGATCATCCTTATGTAAAAGAAATTCGCGCGTTTGTTATGATTCCGCAACGGGGCACCCCACAAATGGTTAAAGTCCCAAAACAACCTCCAGAGCACGAATATTTAAAAGATTTCGAACCCTTAGGTTGGATTCACACCCAGCCAAACGAATTACCTCATTTAGCACCTCACGATGCCATTCAACATGCAACTTACTTAAGAGACTATAAAAATTGGGATGGGGAAAAGGCCATTGTCCTTCCTTGTGCATTCACGCCTGGCAGTTGTTCATTGACCGCCTATAAATTAACTCCTGCTGGATTTGAATGGGCCCGTAAAAATAAAGAAACAGCAAGTTCTTCTGGAGGTAATGGAGGCTCTGGAGGTTCAAACACAGGCTCTGCGTCGACGTCTCACTTACAAGGGTATTTGCCTACTCATGCGGAGCGTGTCCAAATGTTACTAAGTGACCGATTTTTAGGGTTTTTCATGGTGCCAGAAGATAAAAGTTGGAACTATAACTTTATGGGATTCAGTCATCAAGAAAATATGAAATATTCTTTGAAATTAGACGCTCCAAAACCATTTTATCATGAAATTCATCGACCTTCTCATTTTATGAATTTTTCTGGGATGGAAGATGGTATTGGCGCTGGCGGATTTGCGTTAGAATCAGGAATTGATAGAGAAGATCTATTTGAGTAGTTATTTTTCTGCTCTCTAGTACATAGAAATTTACGCATGTGTAATCAAACCAAAGTAAATGCCAGGCATAAGCCTGTGCATTGGCTCTAATTGTTCCTCAAATAGACAACTTGTTTTTGACTAGAGGACTTATAAATTATTTCTTTTGTTTTACCCCCGATTTCTTCTGATTTTCTTTTTCACGCGTTTTTTTAATTGTTTTTTTAATTTTGGTTAGATTTAAGTGTATTCACAATTTTTTCTTTTTTTTTTTTTTTTTTTTTGGAGACTTATTTTTTAAAGGGGGAATTTTCAATTTTGGCGTGCTCTATTCTTTTTATTTTTTAATTTTATTATCTTGTCAAATATTTAATGGCTAAATCATTTATGTTTCGAAAGGGTATAATCATTTCGGGGACATTTTTCTTTTTTTTTTTTTTTGAACTATTAAATTTGTATTTCTTCTTCTTATAACTCAATTTAATATAATCTGCTTAAATAAGTGAAAAATTATTATTATTATTATTATTATTATTAATTTATTTTTTTCCTTTTCCTTCTCCGTTTTTTTTCTTTTTATTGCTTTAGACTTTGGTGAGCGTTTAAAATCTAAAAATTGTGAATACACTTAAATCTAACCAAAATTTCGAAACAATTCATTCAACTCCAGTTTTTTTTTATTTTGTTTTAGGCAATATAAAAATATAGCGGAGACTCACGACATTGTTTTATTTAAATACCTATGTTTATCTTTAATTTCCGTTGATTGTGCAGGTGATCTTGATAGGTTTGGCATTGAATTAATGAATTTTTCTTTATTCCCACTTTTTTTTCATTCCGTCCTATCGATTAATATAGTATTAATCATACAGCATCTATGTAGTCTCATGAGCTCTATAAATTTTCTATGGGAACTTCCTTTTTCTTCCTCTACCTTGCTCTCTCTCGTCTCTACCCTTTATTTCACTTCATCAGGCTACTGTTAAGTCATCAGAGTAGTATATGAACAGGGCTGGCAGCCATTCTTTTTCATTCATACCGAGCCTTTCCATTTCTGTAATTTCGCATGGAATATTATTTTCTTCCAGTGTGCAACTCATATCTAGTACACGCCCAGTATACTTCCAGGTGTAACCTTTAGCATGGGCATTGAATTTTAGGTAGCGTTTTAAGATGGCGAAAAGGGGTTCTTCACTGCATATCTAATAAAAACAAAATCACGATTGTCAAAAATAAATAACAAACACATTTTTGGTCTAACTACCTGAATAAAGTGATAAAAGTTTCAATTAAATCAAGGTGAAGATCCTAAATGGAATTTAAAAAAAAAAAAAAACGAATCAGAAATTTTACCTCTAATATAACTTCTTCTTTTGTTAAAGTGTTGACTATACGAACACATCTTGGATTCATACTCAGCTTCCCAATCCAATATTTCATGTCGTTCCACCACGGTAAATTTACAGGCATTTCTTCTATTAATGGTCTTAATGGGGGCAAGTCTGGAACATTTCCTTCTAAACATGGCATTCTCAATCCAGTTCTAGGATCTACGCGTGTTTTCAGTTCATTTTTATTCTCGAACCAATGAGAGATATCTTTACCTGCATTTAATAGCAATGCTTTTATTAGTTCTGGGTTTGCTATAAATATGTAAAGTAAGAATGAAAAAGTATAAAAGTAAGGATGAAAAATAGGGTTTTTGAAGTAAAAAGTAAATTCAGTATCGTCTGCTACTATCTCGCATCTCAGTATTTTTCTTTTTTTCAAAAAAATCTAAAATAATTATTTTACTCTTTTATTCTAGATTAAATTATTATTTAATCTAGAATATAAGAGTTTTGGATTTTCGTCCTAGTTTTTGAGATTTCGTATATTAAAAAATAAAACTCTGTACATTCGTATTTCTGTACAACTTGTGACACGTCATAAACATCTCCGCACCATGTTACCCAGATGTCTTCAGGGGTACAATGTTCAGCAACTTCGGCACGTGTAAAATAAGGAATGCTGACTTTGGAAGCAGTCGATTCTGATTCTTGTATATTTTCAGATGAAAAATTCTGCAGATTATCTCTCGAAGTTTCGCTTGTGAGGTTACCTGAAAGAACTATTGAATTGAGAGGAGGACTTGGTGCGTCTTCTTGTTGATTTTGAATTTCTGGAAAGATGGAGGGGGTTGAATGAAGTTCCTCCATTAATAGTCCTTAAAAAGCTAAAGGGGAAATTGGAAGTCGTAAAATAATCAAAGCAGTATTATTTCCTTCGGTAAAAAAAAAAAAAAACAGCGATGAATTTAAAATAATTAAAAAAGATATTCTTCAATATATAATTTAACAAGAAGCGCTATTTTATTTATTTTAAAGGTGTGTGTGAAAATGTGATTTTAAAATTCTTGTTATTTTTGTTTATTAAAATTTGTATGCATATTTTTAATTCGATTGATTATCAAGTTTATTCAATCTTAGGTATTTAACGCGTTTTTATTCTTAAATTATTGATATTTCTTTGCTTTTGTTTCTTCGTCGTCTTCTTCTTCTTCATTTTTTAATTTCATTTTTTTATTATTATATGGAAAAATTATCGAATATCAACATCTTTAAATTGAAAGTGTTGAATATACTTAGATCCAAAAAAACAAGTAGATTCTAACTTTTTTTAAAAAAAGTTTGATGAATTTTAATTTAAAAAAAAAATCTCTTATAGTTTGGATTTACAAAAAGACAAAGAAATGTAGCAATAAATATTTAAAATATCCAAGAAAAAAGTCAAACAAGTAAAGTTGAGAAATGCAATTTAAATAGCTAAAGCTAGAAGTGAAATTTTTTAAAAAAAAAAGGAACGTTGGAGAAGAGATAAAATGAAAAAGGAAAATGACCCAAAGAACAACATAACAATATAAAAACAATTAACTTCCGAAAAATCCCTACTAATAGGATGAAAAGATAACAATAGAATCAATGACCCATAAATTAATTTGTAAATTTCAGGTTGAGCTTATATACAAGCTCTATTTTAAAAATCACTTCCAACGCAATTACGCAATTTAATAAACAAATAAATAAATAAAAAATAAATAAATAAAATAAAAATAAATGCATACAATCAAAATATTTTCGAAAGGAAATTTCGTATATAAGTTCCTCAATAAAAAAAAAAATGTGAAAAAGAAGAAAGTAGAAATAGATGAAAAACATAGCCACTAATAGGAACCAAATGAAAAAAATTTGGATTGATTGGGTTCTCTATTAAGAACCGTAATAAAAAATTTAAACAAAAATAAAAATACGAAAAGTAAGTTACACCTTTCGAACTGATTAAGGTTTTTAAAGGATTAAGGGGGAAAAAAAAAAGACGAAGTCACTTAAAGGATAACAAAATCAATCCGAAAAGAGTAAACACTTTCAAGTCCATGTTTGAAGTATAAAGCGAACCTTTCAATGCATTAAAGGAGACCAGATTCTTCAAGTAAGCGCACCAGTTTTTCGTCATCCCTTTCTCTAGGCTCTAAATGCAATGACACTTCATATAATTGAGATGTTTCACCACTGGTTCGATCAATCATTTCCATTAAAAAGGATTGAATTTCAGGAACTGGCTTTAAATGAAAAGGTACGATTTGAAATTGCTGAACTTCGCGAATGATCTCAGCTATTTTAAAGCGCTTTCCAAAGTTAATTAAGAGAAGATGTTGTTCCTTGGCCATTGGTTTTAACACATTCGGTTGCCCGTCTTCTAGAAAAGTTAAATCAGATAAATAGCGACCCAGAAAAGGAATACAAGGAGGTGTGAGTGCATGGAGCAGGTCACGATAAATATTAAAATTTTTATGTGGATCAATGATGCTGGTCAATTCATTCATTACACATAAAGACTTTGGAGACACCATATCCCAAGTGCGTGATAAGCGATGAATCGGGGCTGAATGTAAAGCCGACAAAATCGAAAATAATGTATTGAAATTATGTAACTGTTTGCATTGGTTTGCAATGGCGATAAACTGTTTGACTAAGAGACAACGACGACGTGGATCTTCTTCAGCTAAAATTGTATCTGCAACCCACGATGTTACACGATTACTCATTTCAATCATGCGCCTTAAATTAGGAGCACGTGCTCGTGCTTCTGTTTCTGAGACCCCGCGGTCACTGGACCAGGCTTTGTTAAGAAATTCAGTGTAAATAATCCTTGAAAATAAGGAAAACTCGATTAATGTTAATTGACGAGCGATTTCCAAAGGGTCTACGTCCATAAATTTAAATTTGTTGAGGTTTCTAGGAAGAATAGATGGAGGGAAGGGAATATGGGCAGTGACATGGGTGATAGGGGTGGTCGGTTGAGGTCCACGAAGTGGTAAATGAGGGGTGGAAGATGCTATACGTTTATCAATTAGCTTTGTCATTGAAATTGATAACAAAGACATAACTGGACGCACTACAATTCTAGCAAAGAGACTCATGGATTCTAATATTTGATGATCATCAGGAATATACGGTAAACAGTAGTTTTCTAGCCAGCTTTTCATGACATTAAATACACGAAGTCGAATAGGAGTCATTTTCTTTTCAATCCAAGTTTCTAACTCCGCATTTGTGAGTCCTTCAGGGGCTGTAATGCCAAAACGCTGAACTAAGGCATCGAATAAGTCTTTAGTAGTCATGAAAGTACGGTAAGTCAATAAAAATGCCGATGTAAAAGACGGGTCGTATTTACTATGCATAGTAAGCCGCTCTACAAGTGCATTGATTGTGCCACCTTTTACCTGTCCCTCTAAATTAAACACAATTTCGGAAGGATTATAGTCTGTTTGTAAAAACCAAGGAGTTTCTTCTTTAGATCTTTGTTGCGAAAGAGATAATGCTTCTTTACTAGCAGTATCAGCATCATCTCCAAAAAATTTTCGGAGTTTCGCAGAAGATGGTGTGTTGGGGGGAGAAGCGGAATTAGAATACGAGCCAGACGATGGAAGAGTTAAAAAGTTTGATGAAGTATTCGGCATTAGTGCTAAGTTGCAGTTGGAATTCGCTGAGGTACAAGGGGAAATAGAAGAGCACGAAGAAGGAGAAGCATTGAGGTTGGGAAAGGCAGGTGCAGCGGAAGGAAATCGGGAATTAATACTAGTTTCAGAAACATGCGCAGAAGAAGTTTTTATAGCTGCGTCTGAGGCTTTGGAAGTAGGTGAAAACGAATTCGCAAGCTGAGTGTTCAAAAATAAATGGGATTTAGGAGTGTTTGGTGTCGATTCTTGGTCTAAACTTTTTAATGAGTGAGATGGGGAAAAAAAATGAGAATCATTTTGTCCTGAAATTGAAATTTTATCATTTTCTTGTTCCATTTTATTGACATCATCCTTCGATATACATTTTCCGTTTTGTGAGTCTTCATCTTTCTGCATTTTGCTTCCTTCTAGGGGAGAAGGAGATTCAGGTAAATCTCTATTTGATTCAGCTACGGATTGATAAGAATTGGCATTCCAAAGTTGTCTAGTAGACAGGAGCACTTCCTTCACAGAAGATTCAACGATGTTTATAGAAAGGAGCACTTGATCCATTGCATTGGTGGGAGGTGAAGCGGAAGTGACAGCTTGGGTGGCCATGACCAATCCCGCGATATTATTGTAAAGGGATTGTTTACTCACTTTAAATTCATGTAACAATGGGCATTCAGGTCCTTTTTCTAAATGAATATCTTCAATTAATGTCAAGAATTGACCAACTTGCGTGACAGCAATTCTTGTCAAAAATATTAACGTTGCAACTGAAATGGATTGATGAGCTTGCTCTTCAAGCTTTTTTAGAGTCTCAATGACGTTTTGTGTAATACCATCAAGCTGTTGTAAGAAAGATTCGGATAAAGGAAAAGATTTATGTGTAGTAGTAGTAGAAGCAGATATAGATGTAGAAGAAAAATTCGAAGAAGAGGTTGAAGAAACAGTAGAAATATTCGAATGAAGTATCATTGGAGACGAAGATCTCCTATCTGAAAGCTGCGGGGATAATTGAACAGAGGAATCCGATAAAATTGAGGGAGAAGTAGCCTCTAAGGTGGAAAATGCTCGGCGGCGTTGCCTAAAATACAAAAATATTTGAAAGGTGGTATATAAAGGTAAGTGAAATTTTTTTATCAATCCAGCTACTTCAATAATTTTCTTAATTTATTTGATTTTCAAGGGAAAAGAAGGGATGTATAGTATGAATTGGTATTCTAAAACGCAAAAAAAAAAAAA
>JADGJU010000060.1:2229-19127 GCA_026937265.1 Coelomomyces lativittatus
CAATGATTTTCTGAAAGAATTGAAAAGTTAAAAATTTAAAAAAAAAAAAAAGACACCATTATACCAAATTTATTAAAGTATAAATAACTGGTTTATTTCTAAAAGACTTTCTGAACTAAGTTGGGGAATTTGACTGAATTCATTTTTAGACAGTTCCTTTAGAGTGGAGATAAGGATTTGAGCATACGTTTGAGAAGGTTGACTTTCAATAGATTTCAGCAATGCCCAACTCATAGCACCTTCATATTGCCCATTAATTAAAGCGTCAGCACTGGTTTGTTGATCTTTACAGCCACTGAATTGGATGACATCCAATTGGGCATTTTTAATTTGTTCCATAGTAGGGTTCATTTTTTTAGTAGGAGTACATAAATTCATAAAGAAAGATTTAACACCACCCATCTTATTGCCTTGTAAAAGGTTTAAATCCATTTGACCTGTTTTTGACACCAACTGTTCATTTTTGGTTCTTCTTTTTCTCAATGCACCACTAGGTAAATAAACAAAAGGTAAATCCATGGCTGTTCCTGAATGACAAGAGTCAAACAAAGCGGTTAATCGAACACCTGGAGGCAACGGTTTAACTAAAATATCATGAATTTCATCGTCTACAATCATTCCTGCCTTTTGGAAATCCAGTGGTAAAATGGTTTCATCGGAATTATCTTCTTCATCCCCATTGAAATCTCTTTGTTGACCTCCGTGTCCTGAAAAATGAAAAAACAAGGAATCCCCGGGAGCGGCTCCAGCAACTAACCATTGCATAGCCGTGATAATATTTTTGCGAGTAGGTATACGATGAGACACGGTTTGATCATCCGTGAGTGTTGCCATGGTATGTGGTGTATCTTGAAACCCATATCGATTAATTAAAAAGGATTTCACATTCATTACGTCTTTAATACATCCTCTTAATGGAGATTTACTATGGGTATAATTGATACCCACCAACAATGCTTTTTTACGTCCTTTAATACGAACTACACCATTGACCGTTTCAATGGGGTAAGAGGGTAAAAGATGAGATGAAGAAGTAGAGTCATACTGCGCTTGAGTATGTAATGGAGAAGGAGAAGGTGTAGGGTAGGGTTGAATGAAAGGTGGATTTGGTTCTTTCTCTTGAGTGAACGGCGCAGGCTCTTGTATAAGTAGGGACGAAGTGACAGGGAGCGACTGAGAAGCGTCGGAGGGTTCAGAAAGAGGTACAGGATTATTTGAGTTCGGATCAGAAAATGATGGATTCTGAGTCTGGGAGTTGTAGTGATAAGAAGCAGTGGGACAAGCAGGTTTAGAATTAGTATGATGGTCCATGTTTTTTTACGGATAGTTTTTATATTTATACTGCCTCAGTTTGTGCAGGCCAGAAGTTCAATGAAAGTAAATAAATTTTTAAATTCAAGAAATAAGCTTTGTATTTATTTATTGAGTGACTAAAGCCTCTGAATATGTAACCGTAGGGAGTATGACACTGAAGTTAAGGGGATGGAAGTGGTTTGAAATTTACGTAAAAAATAAGAAAAGAAAGAGTGTCTTTTAAACCAACGGTTAAATTTGAGCTGTAGAAAACGCCCACTTACTTTTTGTTTTTAAAAAAAAAAGGTCCCAAAACCAAAAAAAATATGTTAATGATAAGAAAATTTAAGTAAACTCAGTTTCGTTAAAAATCGTTTGATCAAACTAAGTAGGATAGGGCGTTATTCACAAAATATCGACTTTTCAACTAGAGTACAACAGTGAGAGAATCATAAAGGCTCAATTTACCATTAATAAACTATCTGATTGCCTATTTGTATATTCTTCTTCTTCCTTTTATTCTTTTTTTTGTATACGTGTACTTTCCTTTTATGTTATTAATTAAAATAATATTCTAAAGTACAGTGTCAATTCATTAAATTTAAAAAAAGGGAATCACAAGTTCGAAGGTGTTTTATTTTGTGGTGAGTGAAGAAACTGAACTATACTTCTTTTATCCAATGAAGCATTAATCAAATTCAAAATGAATCGAATCTTTTCAAATATTCTTTAATTCAAGTAAACTTGACATTGTGACTTTCTTGGTCTTCTCAGAGTCTTATATGGGAAAAAGGGTGAGGTGTGGCGTTACTACCTTTTTTTTTTTATTTTTTATACATGTTGGGAAATAAATGTTTTCATATGTAAAATATAAAATAAAGTGTCTATAATTATTTTATTCCGCAAATCATTCTTGTTTAAGGAATAAATAGAAAATTAGCTACTTTCATTTATTATAAACAGGTAAGCCTCCAAATTTATAAAATGGGAACAAAAGAAGTAGGGACGGGAACATTTAGAATAACTTTGAATATTAATAATAAAAATATTCTTTATTTTAGTTTTTATTAGGAATACAAATAAATATAAAAGCAAAGCTTTAATACATTGTGAGAAAAAGGTTGTAGAAAAATATTACAAAATAAAATTCAAGTGACCTCTTACCCATTATTTGTTACACACGTACAATGAATTTCATAAAGAAAGGAAAAAAGAGAGAAAGGGTAAGAAGAATTATTGGAAATCCAAGAACCCCTCTAACCCTTATACCCCCCTTATTTTTTATTTTTTTTATATTTTTAATTTTTTGAATTTATAATCCTAAGAAAGAAAACCTGAAAATTGAAAAAAGAGTTCCAGAAGTATGGTGTGTTTGTGTCGAGTGAGCCGAACTAAAGTCTAAGTAATAGACAAACAAACAGAGAGTTTTGAAGAAATAGCCATAGGGATATTCTTTATTTTAGTATGTAAAATCTATTTTCGACTTATGAAAATGTGAATTAAGGATAAGAGCATTCTTTCTCTCTTAGAGAGTAATAAAATGCAATTTGATGAACATAGTGTAATCTCATTAGAGTTACTTGATGTATGAGCATATCACTGCTTTTTTTGCAGCATCTTCCCTCATCTAATAATTATAGTACCGAAGTACATAATTATTATTTGTTGTCATTGTGGATGAATGTTAGTAAGCCAACTAGCTTCATTATAAAAGCCTAGTTCATTTACTAAAAACATTTTTTACTAATGTTTTATTTTATTTTCAATACTCTTGGCTCATGATGAGTATTGCTTACAACTCTTTGTGAGTTGTAAGGAAGAGTCATTTTACTCTTGTAAGGTTAGTTTACACATGGTTTTACTAACTTATGATTCTTTGCTACTTTATGGCTTTATTTTTTTTTTTTATTCATTCTTTTTTATTTTTAATCTCACTTCCGATAAAGGCGAGGAACTTAAATTCTTTACTTACTTTAATTTTCTAATCCTTAGAAACTTATTTTATTTATTTTATTTATATTTCCTAACAATATACTTTTATCTTTTTAAGGTGAATAAGGCACAGGATGGTAGATAACTATCTCGTAGATATTCCACTTCCCTGGTGGATTTAGTCGACACTCACATTCTCCTTTCCCTCTCGCAATGGGAGAGGGAGTGTCATTGTGAATCATAATGCAAAAGACGAACTCTCTGTTCAATGTTTATTTTATTTTATTTTATTTTATTAAAATGTATTCATGTATTTTTATTAGTTACAGAGGAGTATTTTTTTTTTTTCATTTTCTTCTTTTCTTTTCTAATCACCCTTTTATATGAAGAAAACGGAAACACGGATTACAACAGTTACATTCCGAATAGATCTTAAAAATGAGTTATTTGAATATATTTATATTGTTAACATCCAGAAAAAAAACTATCTAGATTCTTAATGTAGAGGGATTTCAACGTCATATTTCCATGTTAGTACTCCATTCATTTTTTGTTAAGGTTAAAAATCAGAGAATTTTTTATGTATTTCGGGGTGATAAATGCAAGCATCAAACCAGTGAGGAAAAATGAAAAAAAATTATTCAACTAATCGCATTTCGAAAAAAAAAACTGTCTCTTCTATTAAAAAATCGTGATCGTGAAGAGAAGGGTAGCCTAAGTAAATAAATTGTTATATTATGTTTCGAATAAAAAAAAGTTAATGATTTCAATTTTCGATGTGATAATGCAAATTTACCATTTATCATTTGTAGTCTTAATTAAAATTGCTTTTTTCAAATACTTAAAAAAAAAAAAAAAAAAATTCTTTGATGCATGCTTTTTCTGTTGTTAACACACGATTTGTCAAATTTCAAAAATTTCTCACCATTTTTTTTTTTTTTTAATTTTTTTTTTTTCCTTATTTTTATACCCCTTTAAATATCCCAGAAATGATATTAAAAAAAAAAGAAAAAAGAAAAATTACATTTGACTAGAATTAGTATAAATACTTATATAAATACATAATTACACAATTTTAAAGTCCAGATCCATAATATGTATCTATATATACATATATATAAATCAACCTAAGAAATTTTGCATTAAGTAAAGAAATTGTATCAAAAAAACTTGACGTATATTAAGGGAAGCTCATATTCAAAACTTCTCTTTAAAATACGTCTATGTTGATTTTTTGAAACTTTACTTTTATTTATTTATTTTTTTCATCTGAAAGAAGAAAAATAAAAATTGAAAAATTATATATTTGAGTTTTCGTATTTTTCTTTAACAAATCAAGAATTTAAATGAAAAATTTTGGTTTTGTCAATCATTATAATAATAAGGAAAAAAAAAAAAAAAAGGAATAAAGAATACCAAAAAGTACCTAATTTTTTTGAGTATAATTAAGGAAAAGCACTCTTCGGAATATCCGGTTCAGTTAAGCATAACGGTTTAAAAAAAAGAAGTTTGAAGTTTTGATGTTTTGATGTTTTTCAATTATTCATATTAATAACAATTAACCTTCAAATAAAGAAAACTTTTACTGACTCCTTAGTGTCTTTAATGAGTATGGAAAAAGTCTTACTAATCAACAATTATTACTTTAGCATTTTTGTTTTACGTTTAAATTGAATTTATTTTTTACCTCGTTTATGATTTCGACACTGAACGGTTCATTTTGTGTAAAACCCTTCATCATATTTTTTTAATGTTCTCACGTTAAGTTTGATTCACACAAAACAACTACTTGCGAGCAGCCAAGTAGTTGTATAATGTTGATGAAGAATCATTTAAAAATGTGACATCTCTGTCAAATTAATAAAACCGTCGTTGTTATTTTTATTCTATTTTTCACTTTCGTCTTCAACTCACCTTTTTTTATCCAACTTTTTTTTTTTTTTTTTTTTAATACTTGTTTTGTTTGAAACACCTTACAGGTTCAGACCAGAAGGACTGAAAGAATTGCCCCCTTCCCTTTTTAGCATCGAAAGAGAACTTTTGAAAATAATAGAAAATTAATACCATACATCAAATAGCAATATGAATGTATGTAAATATAAAAGTTCTTTGGTAAGATTTTAATAATTAAGGGTTTTTGTGTACCCAACTTTTCATTACATAGGCTTGTAGTACAACCTTCTTTGAAGGCATTTAGATTGCCTTCAAAAGAGTGCACCGGTTTACTTTTCTCGGAATTGAACCATTCACTGTAATTCAAAATGCAAGCTTAATACATTTCTTTTATACTCTCCAATAAAATAAATTACTTGAAAGAGTGAAAATTTACCTTCGTTCATTATATTAATAATTTTTGCAAAGATAAAAGGCAATGTGTTTTTTTCTTTTTTTTCTTGCTTCTTCCTCTAAATTGAAGCCTCACGCGTGCCAAAAGACCTAGTTTCGCTAATTCCTCCTTCATTTTCACGTGTAAGTCTGACCTCTCTGATTTAATCCAAGTAATTTTCTTTTATCCTTTTTCAGCTATCCTTTTCCAACTTAAAGGTTGTTTTTCACGTAGTGAACTTCCTTGTATGTATGGTATACCTTGCTCTTATTTATTTATAAGCAAGTTCCAGAGTTCCATGAAAAGATAAAAATAAACAAGTTTCCTTCGTTGTTGGTAATACAATTTTAAAATCAAATTTAAACTATTTGTTCTGGATTAAAATAAAGGTTCAAAAAAATTTTCTAGATGAAATCCCAGATCTTATCTCTCCTACCAATGGTAAAAGTAAATTTTTTCTTTTCGCACTTAACAAATCGACCTTTTACTTTTTTATTCCAGTTCTTTGATACAGCGTCTATATACACACGATATACAAGCCCCTTCAATCCTAGGAAGTTCTCTACAAGTTGCACTTCATCGATCCCTTCCACCTTATTTATACCAACTACTACTTCTTTACCTTATCGATGTATTTTAATAAATTCGAATCCATGTAATCCAAAGCAACTTTTCTTAAGTCTACCTGACCCTTCTAACCCCTCTACTACATCTTATGTCCAACTTTTCAACCCGTCCATTCAACCCTCATCTCTATTCCGAGAGATCCAAGAGACTTTCCCAAACTTTAAGTTTCGATACACTATTGGTTTTTCCAATGAACCTTATACTTTCCCAACCTCTTTGGTCGATTGCTTAAAAAGTAACTTAGTGGTATGGATTCAAAACACACCTTACTTGGTCATGACGCAAAATACCGATTTCATTTCACCAAAACTTCAGTTAACAAAGCTTCAGCAATATGAAGTCATCGATCAATTGGTCAATATGAAATTAAAATTATACATGTACGCTGGTGTTTCCTGGTTGGTCTCTCAATTATCCACTATGATTTATTTAACATATGAATTAGGCTGGGTATGTACATGGATCATTTTTAAGCCCCGCGGTACATTGTATTGAGAGTGCCAACTTTTTTTAAAGGAGACTCAAGTTTATGTTTTTTTCTTTTTTTCTTTCCTTTTTTTTTAAAAAAAAAACATCGTAAAAACAATTTTTTTACCTCTTCCTTTGTTATTACTTCTTTTGTTTCTCTCTCTCTCGTAATATTTATTGTATTTCAGGACGTGATGGAACCTGTTTCGTATCTCGTCGGATTAGGAACAACGATCTTAGGTACAAACAATTAGATCTTTTTTAACTTCTTTACTGTTAGTGGATAGTAATTTGAAAGGGAAAAAAGAGACCTTCGCATTAACCGACAACGTCTTTTTCTATGGAAATTTTTGGATACGAAATGGTTCAGGAGCAACATATTATGCATTTTTTCGCACTGAATATACTTATGAAGATGTATTTCCCAGATTAGAAGCCAAATTAAAGCAGTCTCTCACATCTCAATGTAAAATCGATTCATAAATTAGGATTAAACGGCGTGGTCACTTTCTACCCTCCATTTCCAGTTTAAAAAATCCATAATTGATAGTTTACAGTATTGGTATTTTCTTTAGTTTCTTCTTTTAATTATGCCAAAAGCAAGATAGTTTTAATTTTCCTTATCTTTTTTTTTAAAAAAAAAGACAAAAATATTGAATCGTGTTCTTGGGGTCTGAAACTTTTTTTTTAACTTTTTTTTTAATATACTTGTATTTGTTCATTTGTTTGAAGTTTTTTTTTTTTTTTTTTTTTTAGTTTTTACTAGGAAGTTGTAATATGTCAGTATTTTTTTTTGTAGGTCGAAATACTTTTAAATTTTTACTTTATAATGTACCTTAAGTTTTAAGTTCTTCCCAATAAGAAAAAATTATAAATTTGAATTTCGTTTCATAATTGGAATTAATCTCAGCGATATAATAGATAATTTTTAGTTGAGCTTGACATCTTTCATTTTACCAGTTTTTTTTTCCTTGCATTATATATATATATTTTATATCACCTTTGAAACTCAAGCGAATACATTGGGCTCATATTTAAAATCAGTGTTTAGATCTTCTGCAAAATCAATATAAAAAAAAAAGACTAAAAACAGCTTTTTTTTTTTTTTTTTTTTTTTTAATCATTGGAAATTTCTGATCTCATGCAATTTTTCATTAATATGCGATTTTTTTTTTTTAATTTTAAAATTTCAAAAAATGTCAATTTTTTTTTTCCTCCTGACAACTTAAACAAAAATAACGCGTCCTAAAACACTTGCTACAGCAGAAAAAAGCAAATTAAAAATATTTATACTAGAGACATATTTTTATGTCTAAAGCGAAACATTCAGTCGAAATTTCGAACCCTCCACCTCGAAATACATCGGATGGTATAAAAATTCAAGATCGAAGTGTACGAGTTTATCTTAATAAGCTTATCTATATTCTTAAGTCAGTGTATTTTTGCACCTAGCCCTAGAAGCAGAAAGAATGTAATGAAAAAATTGAAAAGTTCGGATTCTATATTTTTTTAATCAGAAAAAATTGAAAATTTAATTTGACTGAGTAAACTTAATTTATCATGGAAACTTTTATTAGGAACTCCCGATTTTAAAAAATTTCCTTTTTCCTTTTTTCATTTTCCATTTTTATTTTATTTTTTTATTTATTTTATTTTTAGCTTGATTTCCGATTATGGATAGGAGTTTTACTTTTTGCTGTAGATGAAGATCTATGGACAAGTTCAGAGGTCGTGAAGCGGTATTCTAATGATTTACATGAATGCATTTCAAGTGGGATACGTAGACGTTTTGTTTCTGTTAAGAAAAGTGATGTAATACAATGGACAAATGATAAAAGTGATTTAAGTCCTGCTTGTCAAGAAGCAAAAGCCTATTTAAGTTCACATCCTCGTGGAACTGGACTTCCAGATGAAGTGATGCTAAAAGTTTTAGCTGAATACATTCAAAAAACTCTTTATGAGCACAAAGAAGTCAGAGGAAATCATAGATCCATTCCTAATGAGTCTCTCACTGGTGACTTTTGTACTTTGGGTGGTAAAAATTCTAAGTCGGAAAAAGAAAAAAGAAATGATATCAATTCAAGGGAAGGCACCACAAGATCAGCTTCAAAAAGGTCAAAAGGTTTGTTGGATAGACCTTTTTCTGTTTAAAGAGATAGTAGGTTTGTATTGCTGTGTATATGTGAGACTAAGAAAAGGATGAAATGAAACTTAAATTTTATTGTTCTTAATTTCTCTTCGTTTGCCTGTAGACTCAGCACGCCCACTCACCCCGGGCTCTAATCCTGTCCAACTTTCATTAACAACAAAGGGAAAGTTACGAAATCGGCAAATTCATAGGTTAAAGCTCCCTTGCCTTGGTAATACCCTTGAATTCAGATCTTTTACATTTTTATAATTAGCAAAGTAGTATTTAATTAATATTAACATCGCATTCTTTTTCGATTTTCACGTTCACAAATATATTTAGATGACGAACCTGTGGACGGTCCCGATTTATACATTCTTTTACAACAATTTCATTCACTTTCCTTCCTTGAATCATTATTAGACGCAGAATTTATTCCAATTCATTCTGTAACTGTGATATTTGATTTACCTAACATCCCCACGTCTTTAGACACATTTCATCTACTTAAATATAAATTTTTGAGCGCGCCTGCTTCCACGCACACCATTTTTTCAAACTTACCCTATTCTTTTAAACATGGGGTCTCCTCCTCTTTTTTCGATTCTGTTGCATTTCATTATTATACTTTATGTAATGAAGAACAAGTGTATGAGCACAATTATCTAAAACATGCACCCATTCGTGTTCCTTCGGCCCAGATTCTCGATATGGAAACTGTTCGAAAGGATAAATCTATTGAAAAAGAAGTTGTAAACGATTTAATTAATTACCTGGAGATGTTTGAACCAGACTTCTACAAGACTTCTTTTGGTATTTCCGAGTCTTGGTATGCTTTCCGCCCATTTTCTTTTTTTAATTCATTTTCTTTCTTTCTTTTTTCCTTTAGTTCCTACTACCTTATCCATGTTAAACTTTCTGAACCACCCATCTCGATTATATTTCAAACGTCTCTTCTATATATATATATGTATATATATACAAACTGTTACGAAAAAATATAGGATATTTTTATGATGTCGATCTACTCTGCATTTACTAACTTTTTTTTGAAAAAACTATAATGCAATATATGCACTCACATTTTTTTTCCCCACTATCTTTTTTGATGCTGCGAAGTGCAGAGAAAAATACAATTAGATCCAGAATAAATTGCCTTCATAGGCTATTAGACGAAAAAACTCACGAATGGAAGCACGAAGAATTTGCAAAATTGGCCAAGATTAATCCAATTCTGGCCGAAAACTATATAAACCAATATTGTTTGGAGTTCTTAGTTGGTCATTCATTGAATACTTTCTTATGGACAGAACGCACAACAGATGATCAATTATTAAAAGTTAAATCAAATCTTTGCCTTCATCCTTTTCTTTTTTTCTTCTCTTTCCTTTTTTCTTTCTTTCTTTTTTTTTTTTAATTACTTTTTTTCTCAGTTTCAATCCCGCCCTCAACCACTCTTTCCCATTCTCTACCACTTTTTTTTTATTACTCTTTATTTCTTACCTATTGAAAATGAATATGTATTTTAAATTTAGCTTCTTTCCTCGTCTAATTTTGAACTTTGTCAATTTTTAGAGGCTGGAATCTATATTAACGATTCATCCCGATGCAATTACTCGATTTCAAAGGAGAGGAAACAAAATTTTTTTATCTGTGTATCATTCCGAAAGAAGCTTGAATCGCGCAGTTTATCCTTTGATTCCTTTTAAATTATCCCTTGGAGACTGGTATGAACTTAAATCTATTGGTGCACTTGAAACAGATCTTAACGAAACAACTTATGAGATAGATGCTGAATTATTAAATAAAATGATTAGAGTACCCATTTCCACAGGCATCTTTTCTGTAGACGAACGTGATATTATGGAGAAACATTGTTTTTCTAATATTACGAATCCAAACATTGTTTGTTCCATTTACCCCAATCAATTTTATGCTACTTTTCCTAGTGTTGGGAGTAAAGTTTTTATTAAATCCCATTCTAAATTATCGTCTAAAGTTATTTATATCAGTTCAAATGGATGGCAATGCTATCGATCAAAGCTCGAGGATCAAGCTAAAGGTAAGAAGAGGGAAAAAAAGATATACGATTTAAACATAAAAGAAAATTCTCCCGTAGAAATGGAATCGAAGGAGTCATATTTTCCTTTTATAGAACAAGAAAACGATTGCTTTTGTATTCAAATGCCATTTAATGATACGCTCACAACTAAAAAACCTGATGGCCATAATGTTCAAATAAATTGGAGGAAAATTTATAAAAATGGGGATCTCTGGTTAAAAGAAGATCAAGAAATATTTTTTTACGGACATAATGGTCTGCGAGGATACAAAAACTTAGATTCTACACACTCGCAAATTTGGACTTGGATTTCACCCTCAGGTGAAATTTGGAGCAATCATCAATTCAGTACTCAATTGAAAATTACCAAGCATATAAACTGCTCCAAAAAAAGTGTAAAATATTGGTCAGAAGATAATGTTTGTATTACGTTAGGTCCTGATGATGATACTAAAGTTGTCTTCTCTGATCAGATCACGATTAAAACTCACTCCGATGGATCTGTAATTGTCAAAATGCCAAAAGTGGGTGAACTTAGAATAGTGCAAAATGATTTTATATTTACAGAAGTCATGGGAGCTCAAATTCAATTTTCAGATGAATTAATAGTGAATATGGTACTTTCATTCCGAAAAATATAGATCTTAATTTTTTGTCCCGTCTCATATTTCTCCAATCTTAGCATAATTTATGGAAGAAACTTTAATCTGATGAGAGAATTATAATTTAAACATATTTAGCCCCACGATTTTATTCTTTTTACGTCCTCCAATCATAACGAAATTATATTCCCAGGCACCCGAGTCAATCTTAAAGACGGAAAAGCCAACACTATAAAAAATGTTAAATCTGTTCAAAAAGCAAAAACCAATGCTTTTTTGGATAACCTACGCCCGGAAAACTTAGTTTGGCTATGTGTACTTCAAAAGGCACCTTCACCTTCTTTTATTTTCTACGACTCCTCGACAATTGATATGCTTAAGAAAATGATTTTTAGAAGATTATCAGGTTCACCATTTTTGATAAGATGTGAGCTTCCAGAGAATAAAGAAAATTTTACCTTAGTTAGTACCTCAATCCAAAAAGGTCCAGTCTTTCGTCCATTTATTAAATTCAACTACATGACAACCTTCTTAAAGAAAATACTCAAAGAGTTTTTGATGAGACCTCCAGAGGCATTGGATGACAAAAATGAAATTGAGGACACGAACATTCTTTTAATGACACTAAAAACGCGTTTACGCACACCCAAATTTAAAGAAAAGCCAAAATTGATCGGAGAGTTAATTAAAACTCCTGACTTTCGCAAAGCTCGAGAGCGGAAACATTTTTCCCCTACTCCTTTTTATCCATATTTGGACCCCGAATGTAAAAAATTCAAATTCACACCTATTCCTTATTTTAAAAGTGAGCAGGGAATAATGGTTTCTCAAAAACTGAAATACGACCCTTTACCAATATTAAAAAAAACACGATCACTTCACTTGCCGCTGTCTTTTCTATGCTCCGATTTTAAGTTCATTCAAGATTTACCATTATCCTCCACATCCACCTTGAATTATTCTTCACCTAAGCTACTTCCTAAGGAGAACAAAGCCTCGCGTCTGAGGTTAAGTAAAAACACATTAAATACCTCCTCTTTAACTAGCCGTTAGTCTAGTTATTCTGCAAGAAGTGATTTGAATAAAAATTCATTTTTCTCCTTAAATATAAACAATAATTTGATGAAAAAAGAGGAGAAACTAAATATTTGAGTCTTAACTTTACTTGCCTTGATTAATTTGAGTTCATCATGCAAATTCCTTAATTTAAATGATATGTTATTCGTTAAAGCAGTTGTACTCTTGCGTTAGATTTTTTTTTTTTTATTACTATCTCGATTGGAATATATGTCGGTTATTATCAGTACAAGAAGAAATATTAATATTATCGTTAATACACTCGTACTTTATGAAATTTTACATTAGTACTTTAAAAATTCATTATTCTCTGTTTCCAACCTATAAAACCAACTCTTTTACTGCTGCATTCTTAGAGAAATTGAAAATACATTTAGCAGAAATTAATGATGAAAATTTGGGACTTATAAGTGGGATGTATCAGAATGATGAAAAATGATATTGGGTATTAAAAACAGTCCATTTTTTTTTCTTAAAGAAAATCTCATCTTATGCTACCCAACAACCTAGGTTTTGATTTCGATGAAAAAGAAGAAAAAAAATTTAATAGCTACACGAAATCTTTTAAGGTTTTCTGGTGAATTTACTTTTAGAATGAGGAAAAATGGAATAAACACAAATACTTCCAATAATTTTGAAATTATTTGTAACTTTAGCTGCAGAGTTTTACAATGAATTTGATCAAGATTTTTTTGCGCTAAAAATAGCCACATAGAGTTAAGCCTGTGACTAAATTGAAATTAGTAGTCAAAAATGAAAACTCAAAAGGAATGAGTGTCCAAAAAAAAAGTAAATGGAATCATTATCCATTTACTGCGTGCACTTTTTTATTTGTTTTTCTTTTTCTTTCCTCTTCAAAACCATTGGACACACTGAAGCTAAAGAATAATAGAGTTTTATTACTATGTAATTATTCTCCTTGCGCCATTTGTTATTATTTTCCTTTTCAACATTTATTCTATAATTTGGAGCATCCCCTCTATCAAATAAGTAAAAACATGGGAGGCCATTAACTGTTTTATTAAAATTTTTAACATTTTTAACTCCTTGGCGAATGAAATTTACTTTTAAGGAAATCGAAAATTCTTCATTTATCCCAGTGTAACTTTGAAAAAACCTCTTGTAAACAAGTATACAACCCAACATACAACGTTGTCTTTTTTTAAATAGTACGTGAAATGAAGTTCCATGTCTCGTGTTATTTTTTTAATTTTTTTTCGTAGTGAAAATTAACTGACTTTTTTTTTTTCTCCCTTGATTTTTTTTCTTTCCTTTTGAATTACCATCCTAACTTTAAACTTATTTGAAAAGACGATGTCATCAATATTACTTCCATTCGTCTTCATGTTTCCATGCATCTCCATCCTCTTTATCTCCATAATTTTTAAATTTAAATAATTAAATTCAGAGAACACTACCTCGGAAGCTTAAAGCAACTATCGCTCTAAATCTAAGCAAGAAAATGAAAAAACAACAATAACTAACTCCAACGTCTGCTATTTACGTTATAACTCTAAAGCATCCCGCTATTGTTGCTGATAGTAAAATAAACGACAATTAGGGTTGAACAATTACCTTTTGATTCAATAGGAGCTCAGGTTTTGAAGAAAAATCAGTGGCAGAATCAATGCGGTCTTGAAAGGGTGAAATGTAGTGGAACAGATGTGGAGCCATCGAATAGGGTTGAGGATGCATAATGCAAGAGTTTGGAGGATGAGAAAATGGAGTAGGAATAGAAAGTGGATTTACCCAAGGGCATCCAGTTTGAGAATTTAAGGTCGGTTGATGCCAAAACGATTTAGCGTGAGGGTTTTGAAACAAATGTTGCTGTCCAAAAGGGTACAATGATTGAACAAATGAAGATGCTGCAAATGGATGAAAGGTACTGGAGAAAAAGGATATTGGAGTAGGCTGTGGCAAGTGTAAGGTGGGAGAGGACTTAGGGATAAGGGGTGTAGGTAATACAAGGGGGCTTAATGCACATTTAGGAAACGGGCTGGGGTTAGGATCTGGATTTGAAACCACAAATTTCAATGATGGCTCTTGAAGTAAATTAGGAACAAAATTAGATTTGTGAAATTGTGTCGGTTGGTGGTATTTTAACCAGAATTGAACTAAATGCATATCGAGCTCTTGAATAAACTCATTCCATTCCTCCATTGAAACACACATTCTGAAATTGATGTATTGAAGAAATTCCCATTCCATCTTATTCACCTCTTCCAACGTCAATTTACCTCGGCTTACATTTACCCATGTTCGGTTACTGTAAGTTTCATCGTACAAATGTTTACAAGCTACCATTAAAGCGGCGAGCATTAAGCGATGAGGACTAGTTTGATTTCCAGTACAATGATTATTGAAATAATGTAACCTACGAATGTAAAACAACGCGAGGGTAATCACATTTAGTGGAGCATGTGTGCGTTGCACAACTTCATAAATGAAATCTTTAAAAGAGGGGAGATCCTTTTGATTTTCGAAATTCAAAGGTACGACAGGGGATTGAGAAGGCTTTCCGTTTTGAGAAAGACCAGGGGGAGGCGGAATTTTAGACGACGAATAACCAATAGGAATAGAAGGATAACTTTCAGATTTCGGCGACGTCAATTCTTGATGAGTGTTTTTAATTTCAATGGGGGCCTGCTCAGCCACAGTATATAAAAACGGGGCGGAAATTAAGCTATTTGGAAAGACACTAGAAGGTGAGAGGAGATTAGGTCTTATGGACGGAGGGGATGAAACTTTACTGATTTGATTTGACGAATCGATGGGACATTTAAAATACCCAGAAATAAGTGGGTAGCTCATTTCTAAACATAAAAACATTTAATTATAAATTAAAGGCATATTAATTACCAAATTTTATTTGAGCCTTTTCCCTTGAAAAACAATGAGGCAATATGAGTGCAAAGTCGTAATGAAAGGATATACTTTTTTTTTTTTTTTTTTTTTTTTTTAATGTTTTTAATTCAGAGAAGTTAGAAAAATCAAGCTTTCTATTAACTTGAAGCAAATTGTAAAACAAATATTTTGGTTCAAGCTAACATACACCTTCGTCCACGTAACATAATTTGTATAAATACAAAAATATGAAGTATATTTTTGAAGATGCTTTTTTTAAGTCCACAATTAAAATGATAGAGAAAACACACACACACACACAAACACATACCGATGAGCAATAACCGGTGCATTGCTGATTTTCCAGCAGCTTCTGACTGCCATCTGCTTTCAGGAATGATGAACATGGTAAAGAAACGTGTATTTCACTACTTTTTTTTTTGTGAAATGGGAATTAGGGACGAGAGTTTGGTTTAAAGAATTTTAGAACTTAATACATGAAGGGTGGATTTAATGAAGCGTTTCAAATAATTAGCAATAATGTATGATAGTTTTTAAAATGAAAAAAATGTAGATATATTTTTAATCCAAAGATTTTCGCGTAATTAATATTAGGTATTTTTTTGGAAATAAAAATAGGATACTTAGATTGTTTCTATTTTTATGCATGTAAAAAGGGTTTACGGAAAAAGTTCCTTAAACTTTAAGCTTTTTCGTGATAATGCACAATACCTTATTTAAATTTGCCCTCTGTTTTTTTTATTTTATTTTTCCGGTTTCATGTGGAAATCTTTTTTTTTTTGTTGTTGTTAAAGGAACGCGACTTAAATAGTAAACCTCATTTTTTTAATATTTTATGGTTTATTCCTTTTTTTATTTTTAGGAACTGAGTTTGTTTCAATCATGTTTTTTTATTTTTTTTCATTTTCATTTTTTATATTTTAAGATTTATGGCTAATTTGCTGACACAGATAAAGTGGACGTATTTGGACTCTGGTTCTGGATTTTTGAGATAATTTACTCTATAGTTTTTTTTTTTTTTTTTTTTGTTATAAATTAATTAATTTATATCCTAAAAAATTTAATTTTTGAGAATGTGTTTTTTTTCTTTTTTTTTTTAGACCTTCATTACATAAGTTTCATACTTCTCCGTTATTCTTTCGAAAATATCCCAAAAAAAAAAAAAAAAAAACAATTTCAAAATTCCGAGGCCGAATTTTAGCATCAATAAATTTCCCATATACATAGGTATTGTTGGAGAAAAGGAAGGAACCCAACTTCACCCATTTAAGGAATATAAAAAATTAATGAAAAATTTAGAAATTTTTTACACATGGAATTTGATTTCCGAAAACAAAAAAAAAAGTCTTTAAAAATACTTTTGAGAAGTCAAAAAGAAAGTTATTTTTTTAATAAACAAAAATAAAATAAATAATCAATTGATAATACAATGGAAGTAGTGGAAAATTTATAATAGAAACAAAGCATTAAGACATTGATTCTAAAAATGTTGAAAAAAAAAAAAAAAAAAAAAAAAAA